>JBBBDQ010000937.1:2235000-2535000 GCA_037127315.1 Ascarosepion bandense
ATAAAAGAGTTCTATAAATACTTAGTTTCTGATAGTGACCTTTTCTCCTCTCTAAATTTAAATTTTAGACTATCTCTCTCTCTCTCTCTCTATATATATATATATATATATATGAAAAGTTATTTTTGAACATTATTTTTGATCAATACTCATATTTAAGTAAATATTCTGTTTTTTTTTAATTAAACAGTATTACATATTTATATCTACTAGCCTGATTATTTACAATAAATTTTTATTATGAAAATGTGCGTCCTTCAGCAGGATTTGAACCTGCGACCCCTATCCACATTACAATACATTTCAGAGCAGATGTGGTTGTTACGATGAATTGAAAATTGTGTTATATAGGCTTGATTAAAATCTTGTTTAGACTGAAGGTCATTCATGGTTGAGAGGTCTAAGATGTTACCAGATCAAATGGTAGCTTCCCTGATGTGGATAGGAGTCGCAGGTTCGAATCCTGCCAAATGACACACATTTTCAAAATAAAAATTTATCGTAAATAATCAGGCCAGTCGATATAAATATATAATACTGTTTAATTAAAAAGAAACAGAATATCTACTTAAATGAGTATCGATCAAAAATAATGTTTAAACAAATCATTTCAAATTGTAGGTTGTTTATAACCAAGTTTCGTTAATCTTTGTTAATTTCCATAATATATACACAAGTATCTATGTTTTGAAGGAGGTGATATTCATTCAAGGATATTTGTTGTAGTTATGTTTTATTTTTATGAATGAAATATCAAGACAATTTCTTAATGAAATATTAGGAAACCAAAGTATCATATTTATGAAAAATACTTTCACACACACACACACAATTTTCATACTTACACACAATTTCTCATTATACACATACTCACATAAGAGAGGTTATTAGAAAATTCTCAGACCAATTCACTTTTATAAATTAGACTAAATGACCAAACATCAGATCTTTAGGGAAAATGCCTTCTTGCTAAGACTGAGAACTTTTGAATATCACCTTGTAGAAAATTCAATTTCTTTGTACTTGATACTCATGAATATATGTGTATATATATATATATATATATATATGTGTGTGTGTGTGTGTGCTACTCTAGCATGTATGCATCATTCATTCAGTAATGAAATAGAACACTCTCAGCTATTGGCATGTGTATACATGATATATCACATGCTAAAAGTCTGCCTTCTTCTACCGAGTGCCCATAGCTCAGAGATAGAAACATCGACTGACACCAGTTCAGTCGGGTTTCAGTTCTGGGTAAAATGCAATCGGATGTCTAACCACAGTGATGAGCTGTGATACAGTGAAGCAGAGCTGTCTGTGGATGACTATTTACAATCCCACACCCTGATTGAGCACTCTGGTAGAATGGTAGACTTTGAAAAAACAGTAGCTACTCTAGCATCTACGCATCGTTCATTCAGTAATGAATTAGAACACTCTCAGCTATTGGCATGTGTATACATAATATATCACATGCTAAAAGTCTGTCTTTTTCTACTGAGCACCCATAGCTCAGAGGTAGAATTGCTGACACCAATTCAGTTGGGTTTCAATCCTGGGTATAAAGTAATCAGATGTCTAACCATACTGATGAGCTGTGATACAGCAAAACAGATCTTTCAGCAGATGACTATATATATATATATATATATATATATATATATATATATATATAAACACACTTGATAACAGATAAGTATATAAATATGTATAGATATATATGAATATATCAAAATCTATTGGGACTGGTACTATAAAAAGAAAACTACAACAAATATCAATTCAGCCCTTAATTTCCTTTGAAGTAGTCCTCAAGAAATACACTTTATCCAGTACTGTTTTTATTAATGGAAGCATTCCTGGATATTCATTTTTAACAATCACATTTTACTGGGTTTCTTTGATGTCTTGAAATCTTGTTTTTTTTCAAGTGGGGTTTGAGTTTTGTTTAACGACATATCAACCTCCATGGGTTATTTAATGCCAAAAAGGTGGGGTTTTAAGGGGATTTGTTTAATGTTTGCTTATATTGAGAAGGTTTTTTTTATTCAGATTTTGATGAAAAATTTTATTCATATTTTTTTATTTGAGAAAACTGAAGATGTTTTCTAGTTTTTTATTTAATAATTTTTTTCCTTCAAAAATGTATTATGGTAATAATTTTTTTTTCCTTCAAAAATGTGTTATGGTAATTTTTTCCTTCAAAATTGTGTTGTTGGTAATATATTTTTTTCAAAAATGAATTTTTTCTATAAAAATCTATTTTTATGGATATATTTCTATAAAAGTCTATTTTTATATTTTCATAGTGTTTTTACCCCAGTTTGGGACACACAAAACTATTTGCCCATATTTGAGACCCTAACAGGTGCTACCACTCCACATCAGGGTGGACCTGAGAACAACAGTAATTAAAAGATGGTTCCATACTCCTAGTAACCTTTCAATCAGAGGCCATGTTGCCAGATGCAGTTTAACGGATTTTTGAAGAAGAAAAAGTTGCAAGAGGCAAGATCTGGGAAATACGGAGGTGACTGAACCTGGGGAATGCTGTCCTTGGCCAAAAACAGATTCACAAGAGGTATACACTTTTCTTTCAAGCACTGTTATAAACAAGGAAAGTGCAAAAGAATGTTAAATCTTAGTGCATATGTGTGACAAAATTCAAAGTTAAGCACTCTGTGTATTTTAACTCTGTTTTTTTTTTGTTTGTTTTTAAATCATTTCACCCCGAGCAAGACAGAAATGCCACTGATGAGCTGGGGGCTACATAACTGTAAAAAGATTAATTAGAAAAGAGTGAGGAGTACAAACTAGTTAGAAAGGAGCAATAGAAAGCTGAGAATGCAGGTGCGATGACAGATATATAGGTGGAGAGAAAGGGAAGGATATAGGGTAGGGAGAGCTAGAGTCCAGTAGTTAATAGATGAGTATTGACATTGCATTTAAATTTCTGGAGGTTGTAGCCGTCAGGAAAGCAAGAATATGGGAGCGAGTTCCACAGGCGGGAAGTGCGAGAGAAGAAGCTGCAGCTCCTTAGTGCCCCTGCTGCAAAGATTTACTAAAGCTACCACACTGGCAACTAGGCCCCACCCTTTTACAGGGAAAACAATCAAATTTAACTTCAATTTCTACTCTAACAGCTTCTTTTCTCACACTTATCACCTGTGGAACTCCCTTCCATATACTTGGTTCCCTGATAACTACAATCTTCAAGAGTTTAATTCTCTTATTTTCTTCATTCCCATCCTTTCACTGACACCCACTGTATCTTATTTTTCCCCTTTCCACTCTACTCTCACACAGCTCTCTTCACACCAGTATTTCCATCCTTCTCTTAACCATTCTCTGGCACCACCTGTAACCTGATCCTTTTTCTCCTCACTCTTTCTTATGTAACCCCTGTGCACCAGTGGCAGTAATGCCTTGCTTGGGGTGAAATGATTATAAAAAAGAAAAAAAGCAACAGTTCTGATACTTTTTGATCAGACCTCGTACATCCACAACCAGTGGTTTATATTTAAATTTTAGCAGATCTTGATTTTTTTTTTCAAATGGTTTTGCAAAAGTATCCAAACATTTTTGCTTCTAGATCAGCTTAAATAGAATAAAATTAAAAGTAGTAAATAAAATGTAACAAACCAAAGAAATAAAACAAATATAGGCTCAAACTCGAATCCTTTTCTGATGCCATAAACATCCACCATCTCTAACTTCTTCTCAAATCCCCTTACAAAATGAAGAAAACAAAACAATCATATCTTAAAAAATCTGAATTCTGTAAGAGTATTATAAATAAAATATTATTTTTATTAGAATATTATTAAAATTATTTTTATTAATGTTTTCATTATTTTTAATTCTTATTATTCTATTATTATTATTTTATTAAAATAATATTTTTGTCTATATTTCTGAGATAAGGTAGTATTTACACTATTTACATTATTTGGACTATTCTCCTCTTCTTTGTTGCCATTTGTACGAAGTTTTGGCTGCCGTACACTCCAGCCTTCTTCAGGTGCTAGGAATTTAGATCTAAACCCTTTATTACAATTTATTATTTGATTTGAAATATTTTCATTTCAGTATAAGAAATAATACATTAATTTCCACATCACCACAAAATACTTGTACTACAAAATTAGGTTCAATTATAACATATTGACTGATTTTTAGATTTGGAGACTCGTTGATATGACACTATTTACATTATTCAGAGTGAGCCGAGTTCAAATTCCAGTTGAATACCCTGCATTCGCTTTAGCACTTATACCCTTGGGAAAGGTATTAATCCATCCCTTCCCTCCAGTTATGGGTTAAATAACAGGGTAGGACTTGGGAATCCTGCCCTTAAAAACAAAAATGCATCTTGATACTCAAAAAGAAAAAAGTATTACTAGACACAAAAACTTATATAAAAACAACAATAAATTGTTGAAAGAAAAAGGTATTACCAGCAATAAATAAATAAAAAAAAAATTTAGTTGGCAATAAATGACTCGCTGAGGTTGATATGCCATAAAACAAAACAACCAACCAACCAACCAACATTATTCGGACTGTTGTCCTCATCTTTGTTGTCATTTCCACAACGTTTTGGCCATTTTACCATCCAGCTTTCTTCAGAATTTGAACCGAAGTTTTTATTAAGACCACTGGAGTATGTCATTCTCATTCCTTGTGTAAAGCCTCTTTTGGTAGTCATGAGTTATCTTCCTGTAATTAATTGTTCATCACTGCTGTAGCCTGGTATTGAACTCGTAACACTTTGGGTCAAGTCACTGGAACTAACCAACATCTATATCCACTAGGCCATGTGTCCTTAAGAAGAACAACTAAATTTCAGTACCAGACTGCAGCAGCAGTGAACAAGTAACTTAGAGAGTTGAGTTAGAGGGAGATAACTCATAAGTACCAAAAGAGGCTCCACACTAGGAATGAGAATGATATACCCAGTGATTGTAATAAAGGGTTCAGTTTGAAATTCTTAACACCTAAGAAAGAGCATACAATGACCGAAATGTTATACAATGGCAATGAAGGTGAAGACAATAATCAGAAAAATATAAATAGTGTAATAATATTTTTATCAGAAATAAAAAATATGCTTATAAATAAAAATATGAAGTTATTCACCAGAGGTTATAGTTTGAAATATTCTTGTAGTCCACATCATTTTTTTTGTTTTTATGTATATGTATGGCTGGCCACTTGTATCCATTGCAGACACTTGCTCAGACACACTTGTGTTTATTCAACACCTATAAAACCCACCTGTAACTATGCTGAGCGAACCTTAGTTACAGTTTCTGAGTGAGAACGCATTATGTGGGGTGAACAACAATCTGAACAAGGCCAGAACACTCATAACTTTGGTCACAATAAAATAGTGACTTCAAGCTAGCACAATCATTGATGGTTCCTCAAAGGGAGCCATCTACCCAATTTCACTCACAAGGCTTGGGTCAACTCATGGCTTGATTTTTCAAGCACATTCCAAAGGTGCTGCATGTTGAGATCATCTCCTCCAGACCAATAACATCAAAAAGTCACCTTCCTGACAAATCAACCATGCTGAGATTCAAAACTGGGCTTTAGGGTCAAAAAGTGAATATTCTAAACACTCATCTTTATTGTTTAATAAAATGTACTAATTTTTACTAACAAGCAAGAGAAAAATGCTTCTCACAGTGCTAATTATATTATTATAACGTGTACTAACTTTTATTAACAATTAGAAGGAGGGACAAAAATATGTAGCCAGACAGTCGCCTAGTCCAAGTTGATTATTCATAATCAAAAAAGTAGGAAAAAAATGAAAACAACGCAAATCAAGAGACGGATGAAGAGTAACAAGAACAAATGTAAATAAGTCACAGATGAAAAAAAAACAAGAAAACAAAAACAAGCACTTCTGAAATATGTTAGATGCTAAGACAGTGATGTTCGTACCACATGTTATGTCACAGCCCAATAAGAGAAGACAGAACAATATTTACTTGCTTTAATAAGCCATTGGATTTTGGGTGTGCTATTTGTGTTTGTGTATTTATGTAACTACCAATTTGCCTATATGTCATTATATGCATAGTAGAGAATTCATGTCTCTACTTTTGCTTACATGTGCCTTCTCATATAATAGTGTATTGTAAGAAAGAAACATTACAATATATATATATGTGTGTGTGTGTGTGTACCACGAAGTCTACACCAAGCTGTTCAACATTGACATCAATGACCATTTTTATATTTACATACACTCTAATCCTGTTATTGAAAACTTTTACCCATAAATATAGAAAACCATGCAACTATATTTTTATCATATATATATATATATATATATATATATATGACAAAATGTAGTTTTAAAGTATGCTATATTTATGGGTTAAAGTACTCAATATTAGGGACAGAGTGTATGTACATATAAAAATTGTCATTGATATCAACATTGAACAACTCGGTTTTGACCTCATGGCACACTTTATATATATATATATACATATATATATAAGAAAGCACATGTAAGCAAAAGGAGAGACATGCATTCTCTCCTATGCATATAAGAACATGTAGGCAAATTGGTAGTTACATAAATATGCAATTGAAGTCAACATCTAGAGGCAACCGTCTGTTTCATGTTAAACGCAATCATCAGGCCATAAAACAGACTGTCACCTCTGGGTGTTGACTCATCAAGGATGGTTTTATTTTTACTTATAACTGAATGTATGGATTGTTTTATGCATCTATCTAGAGTTATAGGAATGTTTTATTTTCCAAACACACTCAGTACATTGTGTTCATAGTTGATGTTATTGAATGTTGGCTTTTTTCTTTTTACTAATAATTCTTCCATTTCCATTTTTTCTTATTTCATTTTGTGATGTTATAAAGCAAATATATATATATATATATAATAATAATAATTTTTATTAATAAATTATAGCATTGATATGTTATAATATCACTACAAAAGTAGCTATTTTGTTTCGACACTTTTTGTATCTTTTCAAGTGATGTTGTTATTTCGAAATAGCTACTTTTGTAGTGATATTATAACATATCAATGTTATAATTTATTAATAAATATTATTATTATTATTAGCTCTACTTTGTATTGAGCACTTTTTTAAAAATAGTGTTTCTTTGGATGGGGAATATTATTCCACCCATACTTGGTTATATATATATATTATAAATTATAGTTTAGAACATGTACAAATTATAATCTACTACAAAGCGTACATTTTGTTTCAACATTGAAAGAACAATGTCTCATCAGGTAGTGTGAAGAGAGATGGAAAAATTTGTTTCTATCTCCCTTCACACTACCTGATGAGACATTGTCCTTTCAATGTCAAAACACAATGTACACTTTGTAGTAGATTATAATTTGTACATGTTCTAAACTATAATTTATAATAAATATTCATAGCTCTATTTTTATACTGAGCACTGTTTTAAATTAATGTTTTGAACATTGTTAATATTTTCTTCATTCCTTATTCACTTATATATAGGTATAGTTGTCAGTCTGTAAACTGTGAGGAAAATTCAACAAGATTTCCTTAATATAAAATATTAATAGGTAAATTCATATAGAGAGCTCAATGGGTATTAACCAGAGTGATATGAAGTTTATAAAGGAAAACTCAACATGTCATAATAGTTATAAACTATAGTTCATTTCAATGAGTTTAAAACTCATCTCATCAGACACCTTTTACAATATTCCTCCATCTGGCATAAAATTTTTGCCAGATGGAGGAATATTGTAAAAGGGTCTGCTGAGATGAGTTGTTTAAACTCATTGAAATGAACTATAGTTTATAACTATTATGACGTGTTGAGTTTTCCTTTATATATATATATATATATCGCAACTGCATGTATGGCTTTTGGGTTTACAATCAGCATTAAAAAGACAGAGGTGGTGCATCAACCATATATACCTCCAAAGCAAGTCGCGGGAGTGAGGACAGAGCCACCTGAATATCGTTTTCCAGAAAGACAACTGAAGGTTGATGGTCAAGCCGTTAAGTATACAAAGTGTTTTCCCTACTTGGGCAGCAAGGTGAATCATGATGGTTCATTGGATGACGAAATTGTCAACAGGATTGCGAGGGCTACACATGCCTTTGGGAAGTTGCGCCATCGCCTGTGGGATGAACGTGGGATCCGATTGGATACGAAAATTGTGGTTTATCGAGCTGTTATTCTCTCCATCCTCCTGTATGGCTCTGAGTCTTGGACTCCTTATAGACTTCACATCCGTCAGCTGGATGTATTTCACAAACACTGTTTGCGGTCAATCTGTGGTCTTAGCATTCGAGACAAGATGCCCAACGTTGACCTCTTCAGAAAATGTAATATTTCTGGAATAGAGCCATTCCTCATTCAGTTCCAACTACGTTGGACTGGACACGTATTGAGGATGACCGAGGAAAGGATACCAAAAATCATGATGTACAGTCAATTGGAGAGCGGTAGGAGAAATGTTGGACGGCCTTTACTGAGGTACAAGGATAAGATCAGGAGTAATTTGATTTCTCTCAATCTGCCTCACAACATTCTTGAGAGCAGAGTCTCTGATCGAATGGAGTGGAAGGCATGTTGTTTTGATGGTCTTCAGCGTTTCAAATCTGACAGTCTGAATCATATGAGTCAGAAACGAGAGAGAGTCAAGCGGGCTGTATTGGTACCTGCAAGTGCATCCCATAACCAGCACACTTGCACTCTGTGTGGATTGATTTGTAAGTCCCTTGCTGGACTTAGATGTCATCAGAGGCTGAAGCATAGATGAAGTCAGAGTTGTCGGAACCTCATACGTCGAGATCGACGGGAGAGTCCATCTATATATATATATATATATATATATATATATATTACAATATATATAAGTAAAAGGTTTTCACTTAACTGATTGATGTTACCTTCAGAGTTTTGCAGGTGGGTCTTTTCTGTCCACTCTTTCGGAGTATTTAGCAAGCTACTGTTAATATTTCCAAATGTTATAGTGTTTAAAGTTGTTCATGCACATGTGTGTATGTATATAGATGTAGGTTCATGCATGTATTTTCCCATTTTTGCAGGTGTAATGTGTCAGAGTCATCTGTCCTCTCTTTTTAGCCTTTTTCTTTTTTTCCTTTCAAAATTTATAGTTCTAAGTTATTGTTATGGTTCACAGACATATCACCATTTTTTAATGTTTGGATGTTGAATGATTGTATATATGTGCATACACACACATACATACATGCTTATAAACATACATGCATACACACATATATATAGATAGATATACATGCATACACATACACACACATACATATATATATATATGTTATTGTATTTTTTGTTTTTCTTATTTGATTTTGTGATGTTATAAATCAATAATAATTGTAAGTCTTAATTGTAGAAAGTTGGATTAATAATCAAATTTTATTATTTATTGGTGTTTAGGTTTGTTTGTGTATTTTTTTGTAGTTTATATTATATTTATTTTGTTTATTTATTTAAAGTTTATGTTACATTTATTTTATTTAGGTTTATTTAACTAGTGCATTAAGAGATAACGTAAGTATTTATGTGCCTGCATTTACCTATTACTTCATTTTTCTTGTTTAAGAGTTTTTGTTTTTATAAAACTAATTATTACTAGTTTTTCATTTAAGCATATTTTATAATTCTGAATATTAATAGTGTGTGAAGCTGGACTTTTTATGATTTTTCATTTGATTTTGATAGGGATATTATTTTTGTAATAATATAGCATGTATTCATTTTTGTTTGGAATTTGTATGTTTTTCAGTGAGTGTGATATTCTGAATTCTTGCATTGTTGTTTTTTTTTTTCCATGGGGTCCAGTAAATTCTGTATCATTTATTGTTAAAATACACTCATGATATAAGTGCTCAATTGTAATACAAGAGCATATTAATTATTTAATTATTTAGTTTTAAATCATAATTAAATTAAACCTATACACAGTTGTATTAAAAAGTGTTCAATGCAATTATATTGTAGAACTTTTAAATATTTTTCATTTGTAAACGAGTTAATATACAATCCAGGTTTCTATCATTTTGGTGTCTTCAGGTGATTTATAATAACTGATTTTACCATTTATTTTCAAAACATTCACGTAACTGGAATTTTTATGAAAGTGCAATTTTTAAAATTAGGAGAAGTGAGAACATTTTCATCTAGGATTGTATCATTTTCACAGGTATTTATTATTATGGTTACACTTGGTCATAATTTTTGTTCTTTCATTTAGTAATCCGTTTTTGTTTGGAGAATAAAATAATAGCTAACTTTTCTTCCTGACACAGTCTATACATTTTGCCACCATTGTAAGGCTTGGCTGTTTTTATTATACTCCATGTGAGTGTTTAAAAAAAACCCAGTAAAATCAGTTATTATAAATTGCCTGAAGATACAGAAAAGGTAGAAACCTGGGTTGCATAATAACTCATTTACAAATGAAAATATTCAAAAGTTCTACAATATAATTGTATTTAATACAACTGTGTACTGGTCTAATTTAATTATGACCAATAATTAAATAATTATATATATATATATTCCACATATAAATTCAAAATATTACTTTTGGAGAATTACCATTTTAACAGGCCCTTAAAAAACTATTTCTACAGCTTTGAGTAATATATATTATGAAAAAATTCTTGTGTGACCAAAAATAAAAGTTTGTTTAAAAAAAGGAAAGAGACAGACAAAAATTATAGGAGAGAGTGGAAAGTGTTGATATAAAGTTAAGATGATAGAAATAATAAAGAAAGTAGGTCAGATTACATGCACATGAGTTCTAGGTTAAATGGTAGCCTTAAAGAGGATCTTGTGTATAAACTTAAGTTCTAGCCAGTATCAAGTAAATTTGGGCTAAAAATTATTATAACAATTAAACTAGAAGGAAGGAAAGCAAGATGGCAGTTATAAAGGGGGAAAATGATTTAGATTTAAATTCACAGCTTACAGGCATAGGGTGAAAGGAATTGAGAGATATAGTTAATCCAATGCTAAGGAAATTTAAAACTACTTTTATGTCAACACTTGCTAATCAATTCATTTCTCTGATTTAAAAGTTTATGTATATACACAGAGTCCACCAAAAAATGTATACACACTTCAGGAAAGGAAAAACTTTCATTGTTTTATCAAACTGTGATAATAATGTTTACTGTAGTATCCAGTGGCTCTTCTACAGAGGAGCCAGAAAGAGGCCAAGTCCCTGCCCACCAAATTTTGGCTGGCCTCTCGGTTGACGCCCCCCCACCCACAACATTTATAAACTTCAAAAATTTATGAAACTGATTCGTCCCTGATTTTTCTAAGGTTTTATCTTCAGCACTTTTCTCTTTGCATTTTCTTTTTCATTTAGCTTTTTAAGGAAGCATACAGAGACCAGTTTGAAAGAAAAACCAACAAAATAAAACAACCAGATAGATAAAAACTGACATGCTGTTAGGAAGGGAAAGAGACTTAAATAGTCATATTTTCATATATGAAGGATGACGTTAATTAGAAAGAATGTCCCCCATATTACCCCGAGCAAAGTGGTAATGCCACTGATGTGCAGAGGGCTACGTAAGAGTGAAAAGATTAGAAGAGAGAAAGCCAGAAACCACATCCTAAACAGGGAACAAGGGATGAGCCTCTACACCTGTTCAATAGACGTGGGTGGAGTGTGAACCGGGTGATAGTTTAGTCTTTATGTAGAGCTACATAGGGATTCAGTGATTTATGGATAAGTAAAAGAAATGGTCTGTAATTTTCTCTAATCTACTGAAACAATCAACACCAAATTCCTAGACACCAAATTTCTATGCCTCAGAAGTATGCAGAAGGTAAAAAAGAGGGCAAGAATAGATTAGAACATCTTCTTTTATGTAACTTGTCCCTTCAGGATGTAGGTGATCATGGCCTTCCACATCTCCCTATCCCTGGTGGCTCTCAGCATGCTTTCTCCTGTAATGTCTCTCAGCCCCACTTCCGTTCTGTCATCCACCTGCTCAGGCCTTTTAAATATGTTATCCGCTGCTTTCCTCTGTCTCCATTTAATTTAGTGAAGTAACCTACTTATACTCAAACTCATTCCTAAGCTTTGTATACAATAGTGGTTTAGTATGACAATGAAGACGCTGTTTGAGTTTGCACCCCCCCCCATCCTCCTCAGAAAGATTTTGGCCCCTAAATGGCCCTCCCCAACACTTTCACAATTGCGACTGGTAGTATCTTCTCAACAGATGGAAATACCCTCATAGCTATAGCATCATCAAGTCCTAAAGGATCTTGTGTACTGTGGATAACTAACTACACTTGCAGCTCTTAGACAAGAAATCAAAAATGCATGTGCAACAATCCTACAGGACACTTTGACAATTGTTGCCTAAGCAGTTGTATGCCATATTAATATATGTCTGAAAGTTAAAGACCACTCTTTTGAGCATCTCTTGTAATTATAAGGTCTAAAGATAACTTGTATTAATCTTGTGAAGTTTGAATAAATTTAGTATTATAATCTCTATAAATGTTTTTCCTTTCCTGAAGTAGGCATACAATAATTTGAATAGAATAAAAAGTAAGCAACTTCTAAGGGAGTATGCTATACAGGCACACTGGAGAAAATGGCTCAGTGCCATATCAAATAGCAGAGCCTTAATATTTCTAAACAAATTTCTGGTGAATGGTGGCCAATCAGAACTAAAAGTTTCATGCATTATTTTGCAATCATCAAGTAGCCAGCCAACTACCTGATGATTGCATTAAATCACTTGAAACTTTTAATTGAGACTTTTATATATATATATATATATATATATATATAGCAATAATAAATACAGGAAAAGATTTGGTAAATAATCCCAATGGATCCTAGTAATATTAGATCAAATAATCCACATATAGATTAGAAATTAATAGGCTCAGTACATACTCCCAATAGTCTGAGTACTAGATGAAATTGTGCTTAGTAGAAAAAAATAGGATATTAAAATATCATAATCAAAATTTACTTTGAAATCAGAGAAATGAGTTAGTTAGCATGTGTCATCATAGAACTAAGTTTAAATTCCCTTAATAGGGGACTGATTAAATCCTTTCTTTTTCATTTAATCATTATATTATTGCTTATTAATAATGGTTAGAACTTAATTTTATACATGTGATAACACCTAAGTTTATTCCTACCATCTAACCTTGACGTCTTGGACAAGCTGCCTGACCTCCACTTCTTTCAATGAAGCTAGTGCTACTAATTCAGTCTTTCCCCATTTTTGCCTTCTTCCTTTTCTAAGCAAACCTTTATTTCAGGTCACACTAGAATTTCTTCATTGTATGTCTTGTTTGGTTGATGAAGCAGGCTTCTGTGATCCTGTAGAAATGGTTATTCCCCAAATATATATCCAAAATATATGTGTGTGTGTGTGTGTGTGTGTGTGTGTGTGTATGCAGACACACAACCTTGTACAAATTAATTGAAACTGCTTTAGTTTCCTTTCTTTCACCATATGTTTTAGACCCATTAGAGTGATAGGGTGTAATTCATTTCTATTTTTTCTTCTGATTAGGTCATTTGCAGCAATATGAATCTATTTTCAGGGTGTATGATAAAATTTCTTTGACCTTAAAAAATATTATGTCATCCATGATTGCATCAGATTTTTATCATACCCAGACACTGTTGTCCTGACTGTTGATTAGTTGTCTTATGGCCATTGTCTGTGATGAACATTACTCCAAGGAAGTGTAAAAAAATTGTAATGCTGCATGAACACATTGGCAAGCCTTACAGAGAGATCACAGATATTGCTGGTGTCAGCCTTTCAGCTGTTAGTTATGTCATGAAGATAAAGAAACAAACTGGATCCATGAGTCCAAAAACATAAAGGAAAATGCAGTCAAAAAAGAAAAACAATGCCAAGAGACAAGGCATATGGGATCAGGAAAAGTGTGAAGATCCCTAGGGAGACATTATTTGTTTTGTTTCAATTAATTTACACACACACACAATCCTAAATATTAATCAAAATAATTTAAAGCTAAAAATTGGCATCTGGTCGCATCTGATTCAGGTTAATATTTATTAATTCTTTTAAAAATAGGCAATTTTTAACCCTATATGAAAAGAAGTTAATACCGAAGAAAAAAAATTTAGAAAGAAGGAATAATTTCAAAAAACATTTGATACCACAATATGAAATTGTTTAAAGGACTGGACCAGTAATTAATTAAAAGACTGACTATAATATTCTCCCAAGATAAAGTTAAACTGCATCTTTCTTTGGTGGTCATATAAAATTTGTTAGTTTGTTTGAAAATTTAATATTTTTAAATGTTAATAATTGTTATTATTATTAATATTTCTTCTTTTCATCGTCATCCTCCACCATTACCTTTTTGTAAGGATTTTTGGGGTGATATAAATCACTTTTTGCACAATATATTTTTCATCTTAAAAATTTTGTGTGTTTAATATAACATTGAAATAGAAATATCTCTTAGAAAGAAAAATTAGCAATAGAATGACAAATATGGTAACAACAATGCCTATTTCAAGCCTAAGTTGAAGCAAGACAATCACTTAATAGACAAAGATATCTGAATGTCTCACATGAAAGACTTGAACAAATAAGACTGCAATCTAAAAAACTTACGAGTGAAGGAATTGATTAATTAAATGATTAATTCTACTCAAGAACTAATTTTGTCTAAATGCAGATAAATATTCCATTTGCAGAGATTATGAAAACAACTAAAAGAAAGTAATCGCTCATAAATTTAAAACAATTTGATTTATCTCCCTTCCCACAACAGATGTGGCAAGAAATATATAAATAAATCCACATTAATAATTATTATAATTTTGATGATTGATAATAATAATAATAATAATAATAATAATAATAATAATAATATACAATCATTGTTATTACAGTTTGATCAGTTTTATAAATTTGATTATCAGAATTATATCAACTGATTCTGATTTTTGCCCAGGTCAAGATTATAAAAGAATTTAATTTCACACAAAGAATTTTTCGAGGAATGTACCTTGGAAATTATTTGATGTTCACAACATAATCTTTTTTTTTATAACTTTTAATAAAAAAAGTAAGTGTGATATTCTCAATGAAAAAGAGATAAAGAAATTGTTCTGATTCACTTTATGATCACAATTATTTAAAAACTGCTGTTTGTATATGAATAATTCTTATCCTGTAGTTTTTCTTTGGCTGGAAGCATGAATTGCTTTCTTTTTTGTCAGTTAAGTAATGAATATCAGTTACCTGAAACAAGTAATATGAGAGATCTTGTAGCAATCAGTTCAGTGCTCTGGCTCTGAGCTATAACCTCAGGATTATTATCAGTTATTGTTGTAATAATCTGCATTTTTTATCGTAATCTGACACCATTTCATTCAAAACTTTTCCAGAAGCTGAACTTAAAATTTTGTCAAGAGTTGAATTTTTATCAACACTTATCAAAGCCTAACATTTCTTTGAAGACATGAGAAAGTAATGGAGACTGAAAAAAATAAAGATTTTATTGCCGCAAACCAAAGTCATAAATTATATTTGATAATTTGATCAATGTTTAGGACTGAATCATAGAGAAAGTTGTTTTTGAAGAATGCAGAGGCAAAAAAAAATGAACAAAGATCAATAAATAAACAAAGGGTAATTCTGCTTTTCATCATATTTTTTAAAAGAATTTATTCATTTCATCAGGAATTTTACTCAGTATATTTAATCAGTCAACAAAGAACAATTCCAATGAAATTAAACTGCTTGTCTTGTCATCGCTGATAATGGAATTATATATATATATATCTAAACTTATTGATAAATGGAACTTTGTCTGCGTGTGTGTGTCTGTTACCTATAGACTCCGAAATGGCTGAACCGATTTTCTTGAAAATTTACACAGTTGTACTATAAGTATCTGCAAGTTTTCTTAGCTAGGTTTTGTGTTGAGGTACCCCCCGATAAATATCGAAAATTGATAATCAAAAAAATCGGGTTATAGAAGGAGTGGTCTGATTTTAATCAAATTTGATACACTCATAAACAAAGACATAAGAAATGATATTCAGAAGTTTCAAGGTTGTAGTTCTTACAATAGTGCAGAAAATTGATAATATATATATATATATATAAAAGGCAAGATGTTTGTGTGTGTATCTGTTTATCTGCCTGTATGTCTGTATTTTTTTTCAGCCCTTTTATTTTAGTTTTTGCTTCGGGTTTGGCTCTAAGTAGGTATAATTGTAGTTCTTAGTCTCAGCCATGATACCATTTACTCAGAGGACTTATTTAGCCTTCAAAATTCAGTTTACGATGAAAAACTTATTTGATATCGATACCAGGAAATCAAAATTTGACTTACAGCCATTCATTTTTCTTTCAGTCTATGGTTTTGCTTTAACTGGAAACAACTATTGCTTTTTAGTCTTTCATGCTCCTGGACCATGGAGCTTTAAAGCTTTCATTACACCCGAGCAACGCCGGGTTATACTGCTAGTATATGTATATATATGACCACATGCTGGTACAGAAAAAAATACTTACTCAAATACTTAGATCAAACTTCATACAGACTTCCATATGCATTTGTTTGTTTCTTTCTCACTCCTTTGCTTTCTTCCTTTCTCTCTTTCTTTTCACCCACAAATATTATTTATTATTAATAATAATAATTATGAATTACCCTCCTTTGAATTCATCTTCCAAAATTTTTTTATTTGTTTATATTTTTGAGATGAGGTAGTATTTACACGATTTACATTATTCGAACTATTGTCCTCATCTTCATTGTCATTTCCATGATGTTTTAGCTGTTCTACATTCCAACCTTCTCCAGGTGCAAGGAATTTTGAATTGAACCATGTATTATGATTCCTGGGGTATGTCATTCTCATTCCTTGAGCAAAGCCTCTTCTGGTAGTCATGAGTTAACCCGACTCTCTAAGTTACTTGTTCACCATTGCTGTAGCCTGGTATTGAACTCACAACTCTTTGGGTCAAATCACTGAGTTCATATTGCAATTTTTTTATGTTAATAGTTTTTTATAGTATTTTTGGTTTTAATGGTTTCCTCTAGTATTTTTTACCAGAGTTCATATTGCAATTTTTGATGTTGATGGTTTTGCAATATGAAGTCTGGTAAAAAGAAGGTTACTGAAACATTAGGTTTACAAGTCCCAGAAATTTACATGCTGTTGTCCTCAAGGAGACATGGCCCAGTGAATATAGATGTTTTTTAGTTTTAGTGACTTGATGCAAAGAGTTGTGAGTTCAATACCAGGCTACAGCAGTGGTGAACAAGTAACTTAGCTAGTCGGGTTAAAAGGAGATTACTCACGACTACCAGAAAATGCTTTGCACAAGGAATGAAAACAATATACCCCAGTGATTTGATTCAAACTTCCTAGCACCTGAAGAAGGCCGGAGCATACACCAGCCAGAATGTCATAAAAATGGCAATGAAGATGAGGACAATAGCCTGAGTAATGTAAATAGTGTAGATTTAATTTTTTCTTCTTGTAATTTTTGTTTATTTATATTATACTTAGAATAAATTAAAAAATAGTATCCTAACATAAGATTTAACTTCCACAAACATCGAGTGAACATAAATTCAAATCTCTTAAATGGTCAATTTGTAATATAAACCAGATAATTGTGTAGTACATGAAATGTGGAATAATATGTATATTTATTGATAATTAATAGTTCTGTTTATACTACATTGAGCACTGTTTTATTAACACCTGAATAATAATATTTTATGCATGCGTGTATTCTCAATATGTACATTAATTCACATACCTTCAATCTTGGGTAAAAAGCAATCGGATGTCTAACCGTACTGATGAGCTGTGATACAGTGAAACAGATCTGTCTGCGAATGACTAAATATTTTCCATTTTTAAACGAGCTATTTTGCTACCCAGATTTCTACCATGTGTGGTGTCTTCAGGCAATTTTTAATAACTGATTTTACCATTTACCATTTTTCTTTTTAAGAATGCTCTTGTAAAGGTATTTTATTTTTATGTGGCAGGAAATTTATAAATGTTCAATTTTTAAATTGAAATGAATTATGGTGTTTTCATCAATGGTTGTATAAACCTAAGAGGTATTTCTTAGTGTGGATGCATTTAGTCATAATTTTCGTTCTTTCATTTAACAGTTTGTCTTTATTTGGGTATATCATAATTTCTAATTTTTCTTCTTGGCACAGTCTACATATTTTTCCACTGTTGTGAAGCAATGTTTTTACAATGCTTCACATTATGTCTGGGTCTTTTCCATATTTTGATTTTAATTTCCACATGTGGCTAGCCAATTTTGTATTGTTTTTTAATTTTTCTATTTTAAATGTAGACCTGTGATTAAACCACCTGATCTTAAAGGTGTCTTTGGTTGAGCCCAAATATATTTTGTTTTGGCCATCTGGGTCATCTACCTCTGCCTTGTAAATTATTTCTTTTGTGTTGCAGAGATCTTAAAGTGGACATTTATTTTTGTCCCTGCAGTTGCATTCTTTGTTAGTGGTTTTGTTTTGTACATTGCTATTTAAGTTTCTGGCATTTTGTATCAAACACTTTTTAATACAAATGTGTACTAGTCTAATCCTATTATGACCAAAAACTAAGTATTAAACAATGAAAATATATATATATATATATATACCAACAACAATTGCATTAATCAACATAAAAACACACATATAATGCTACCTGCCAGTTCCTTACATCTAATTTATCCAATCTTAACAATATCAAAATAATTACAACCACATCCAAATTTATTATGAATATGATCAAAACCCCAAAATATTGATAACAATAATAATAGGCATATATAAAATAAACTTTCACAATGGCAACTTACAATACAATGGAGAACCATGCAAAAATTAAAAAATATGTACCTCTGAACACAAAAATGATCTTATACATCACAATTTATCAAAGGCATTAATTATACATTGTGTTGTTGCATTATATTGTTGCATTATATTGTTCAAGCACAGCTTTCATCGAAAGAATACTACTCTTATTAAAAGAGAAAATAATTTACTTAGATGGCAAGCGCTTGAGATTGCAACTACGGAATCTTGTTAAAATGTAAATCTGTACCGCGTATTTTTTTATCTCCCTTTGTATATAGTTCTTTCTCAAGCCAACATACAAGACCATAAAAATACTAAAAGATTATGGTAAAACCAAAAGCTTCAATTATTTAAAATAAATACATAAATTAATTTCTCATAAAGAGAAAAAGAGACAGGGGAAAGCAGCGGATAACATATTTAAAGGACCTGATCTGGTGGATGACGGAATGAAGGTTGCATGGTGCAACAGGAAAAAGTATGCTAAGAGCCACCAGGGACAGGGAGATATGAAGCCATGATTGCCTACATCCTGAAAGGACATGGCACGTAAAAGAAGAAGAAATTTATTTGTTTTTTTTAGATATGGTCTATAGAGAGCTGAATTTTGCATCCTTCCACACTCTTCTAGTTTGTAAAAGCCTACACTTGTTTAGTATTGAATTTGGTGAAAGATGGTATAGGTTATTTCCATGGTTATGCATAATCATCATTTTATGTTTAGAAGAAGAATTTGATGATATAACCACAGAATTTTTCAACATTTTACCTAAAATCACCTATAGGACTGTACAAAAAAAACAAAAAACGCAGGGAATTTCTTTCGAAACCTAAAAACATTTTTCATCATAAAGATTAGACATTTTTAAAGAAACCCCTTTCTTCATAATTTCCCTCTCTTCATTTTGAAAAATTGAACATCTAAAAATATTCATCTTTTCGTGAACAATTTTTCAAAAATCAAACATATCTTGAGAGATATTGATGCTTTATTATAAAAAAAAAGTACATCAACTTAAACTGATGTAAGTTCATTTATGAAACATTGTAATACACTCACTGTTTTTCAAATGATTCAGACTGCTAAGTGCAACAGTAGATTATTATTATTATCTAAAACTGTTGCCATGAACACTTTAAGAAAACAATTCTACTTAGCAATGAACTCATCAGACTTTTAATATCATTCTGGGAGAATTGCCTTTACAAATTGGGACATAAGATACCTAGCAGTACATATGTCAAGTTTATGGAAATATGTGAATAAAATAATTAACTTTTGGGGCTTTCAGCTACAAAATTAATAGAAGTTGAAATGTTCATATTATTAATGCTGATATCAAGTGAAATGGCTGGTGAATATTTCCCTCACATCCCATAATTGGTTGATCATTAGGGAATACTGGAAAGGTATTTTTAAAAAAAATCATCAGCAAGAAAAAAAAGATCTATCTGTTCCTGTTTATTGCTATATTTATCTTCAGAGTTAACTTTGTTCCTGTATCAAATTATTTGCATCTCTGTTAATTTATATGGATGGTAAGGGTAATATTATCCATTTCCTTATAAGGAAACACTCTGAATTCATTGACTGTGCAGTCAGTAATGATTTTAGTTGATATTTATAAAATCTTTTTCTTTAAACAGTTTTTCTGGAAAATAGGTTTCTCAAGTCCATTTGCTGATATTGTTTTTTCTAGTAGTGATGGATATTTTCTTCTTAAACATTTATTTCAAGTTGTATAAAATGCAAGTACAAAAATTTAAATACCTAGGAAATGTTCTAACAGGAAAGTGAAAGTGTGACACAGAGATCCAAAGATGAATTGGCATGGCAAAGGATGTGTTCCAGAAGCTGAGTAAAGTACTAACACATAGGAAAATTTCATTTGAAACAAAGAAAAGAGTGCTGGATTGCTATGTGATGTCAGTTCTTCAATACGGCAATGAATGCTGGACAATATCATTGAAAATGAGGACAAAACTGGGAGCAGAGGAAATGTGGTTCTACAGAAGGATGCTGCAGATATCGTGGACTGAGCATGCAAGCAACAATGAGGTGTTGGAAAGAATGGCAACAAAAAGGAAATTAATACTGAGCATCAGGAAGAGACAACTGAAGTTTCTGGGACATGCAATAAGGAAGGAGGGCTTGATACTGACACTGACTGGCCAGATAGAAGGAAAAAGAGACAGAGGAAGGCAGCAGATAACATATTTGCAGGGCCTGATCAGGTAGATGACAGAACGGGGGTTGCAAGGAGTAACAGAAGCAAACATACTAAGAGCCACAAGAGATAAGAAGACATGGAGAACCATGATCGCCTACGTCCTGAAGGGACAGGGCACATAGAAGAAGAATTATATGTCAGTCCCTTGATGTCATTATTTCCTCTTTAAGTTATGTATGATAACCATTTTAGTTGTTGCTGTTGTTGGAAGTCCTAAAGTGATGTAGTTTCTATTATTTGGAACAGTTCTTTGTGATTCTGTATAGAAGGCTCAAGGCAGGATGATCTTCATCAAGACTAACAGGCTTCACTCAAAGCCATTTTTAAGCATTGATCTTAGAAAGTTGCTGTATAAAGATGACAATTTAAAGAACAGTTTTCGTGGCATACATGACATTCATTTGTCTTGATCTGAAAAGGCAATTTAAGAACATGCTTATCCATTAACCTGAAAACTTAAGCCATTTTAATCTATCGCTGTTGACTTAATTTCCATTATATTCATCTCTCTCTCTCTTTATATATATATATATATATATATATATGTTATCCTGAGTATGATGATAAACTACATCTAGCAGCAAGGAATCTGATCAGGAGGTTTAGAGAAGCATGACACCACCTCTAAATTACTATTGTCCCCAAGTCTACCCTCACCTGGGGTGGTAGCACTTGTTAAGGTCCCAGCTATGGGTAAATAGTTAACCCCCAAACTGAGGTCATTTAAGAGTAAAAGCAAAAGTTAGGCTAGGTAAGAGACTTTAGCTTTGGATAGCAACTTGTCTAAGAGAAGGAAATCTCTGAAATAAAAACCTCTACACCTACTCTGGGTAGAGTAGGCTGAACTCTATAACCTTAGTAGGTAATCTTCCTAGAGATGGTGTCTCGATAAAATCACTGAGTTTCCAGTCTCCTAAACTGGTTGGTGTTAGTAAGGGCATACAGCTGTAAACCTCACTCCAATATTTCATGATTGTTTAATTACAAAGCCATCCAAAAATGCTGTCCAATCCATGCTAGCCTAGAAACAGACATTAAATGATGATGATTTATTCGAGTAAACACTGTTTATTTATTAAATAGTATATATTAAATATTTTTGTTTATCAGCCCGAATATTCAATACTTAATAAATAAATACAAGTCTACTCAAATGTGTCTAATCACTCAAAATAATGTTTAAAATGATAAAATCTGTCAGATTAATAAAGAAAAAATCCGTTACTTATATATATATATATGTGTGTGTGTGTGTGTGTGCGTAATCTAATTATGTTAACGTTATACATGTTTATATATTTAATCAAAGAAAACTTATTTTAATTATCCTTTATGATAGTTTGAGTTGAATAGGCATAAGTATTTATATACCTGAAAATATAAATATTTATAAACCATCAAATCTTACATGACTATTATTATTATCATTTAAAATAAATACATACACAAATTTATTTTTCAAAATAATATAAAATAATAATTACATAAAAAATGAACAGCAATAATAACAACATATACTCACTTTCATTTATTAGGCATTATTTTACCTTAAATTTCACAGTCACAAAATTCTTTTTTCAGAAAAATATTTTCATGCTGGGAAATTACAATAGAAGCCATACTGGTAAGATGTGTTGAGAATTAGAAAGATAGCCATACTGGTAAAAAGTGAATAGAATTACAAGGAAAGTGATCTTGGTAAGAAGTGAGGAGAATTAAAATGGAAGTGATCCTAGTAAGAAATTAATAGAATTACAAGAAAAGTGATCCTGGTAATAAGCAAATAGAATTACAAGGGAAGTGATCGTGTAAGAAGTGAAGAGAATTACAAAGGAAGTGTTCCTGGTAAGAAGTGAGGAGAATTACAAGGGAAGTGATCCTGGTATGAGCTTAGATCACTGGTGCCGCCTAAGCAGGAATTTACACGAGATACTAGATTAGCAACTAGGTCCCACCCTTTTACAGTTAAACAAATAAGATGTAACCGTAAATTCTACTCCAACAGCTTCTTTTCTCGCGCTTCCCGCCTGCGGAACTCCCTTCCACAAGTCTGCTTTCCCGACAGTTACAATCTCCAGGTGTTTAAATGTAGGGTCAATAGACCCCTCCTATCACACTAACTCCCAACTATTCTCAGAACACTCTCATCTACCCAACCCTCATTCTCGGTATCCTTACCCGCCTATCACCCACCCTCTGACATTTCCTATATTTAATCAGCCTTTCTCCACTCTACGTAGCCCCCTGCACAGTAGTGGCAGTGACATGCCTTGCTCGGGGTGAAACGCTTATAAAAAAAAAAAAAAAGGGAAGAGAATTACAATGGAAGTGATCTTTGTAAGAAATGAATAGAATTACAAGAAAAGTGGTCCTGGTAATAAGGGAATAGAATTACAAGGGAAGTGATAGAATTATAATGAAAGAGATCCTTGTTAGAAATGAAGAGAATTTCAAAAGAAACAATACTGGTAAAAATGAGCACTAATTATTCTGAGCAGACAACATTAATATAACAAATTTGATGGTCTTTTTTAATTTATTTTTTAAAATGTTGAAATCGTTTTGAAGAATATGACATTAGTTGTACTTAGCAAACTTTCACACTCATGAGTATTTGTACTCTTTATGTAAATATATCAAAATTATCATATAGATTTTGAATATTTAACACACACACTATGCTTACATCATATCATTTTTAAAAATTTCCATATGTATTTTTACTATGTGTGCATAAGAGAGAGAGGCTGCAAGTAGACAGGTAATATATATATATATATATATATATATATGCATTTACATATTAGTAAAAATTTACCCAACAAAAAGGTCTCAAAGTGCAAAAATATATGACTTCAATTCTTATTAATAAACTTCTATGTGAAAAAAAATATTCTGCAATCAATGACTGTTAAAAAAGATTCAAATCAACATACACACTATATATATATGTGTGTGTGTGTGTGTTTGTGTATGTATATATATATGTATGTATGTATGTGCGTGTTTGTGTGTATGTTTTTTTTCTGTCTAAGTCAAGCCTATTAATATCAAACTGAAATGTAATATTTCCTGTTGTGAATTCTGGGAAATATTTCCTTTTTTTATTTTATTTTACCCCTACCTCATAAGCTTAACAGTTCTGAGAACATAACTATAGCAGCACATTAAATAAATATATCTAAAAAATATCAAAGGCAATGCTACAAACACAAAATGTAGTCTTAACCATTTCTTTGGCTTAATAACAATATAAAATAAATACCTACATAATTTTCTACTTACCAATATACTCAATTTCATTTACAATCATGTCTGCAAAGACACTTGTGTGTCTGTGTGTGTGTGTGTGTGTGTGAAATATTCATAAATACATCTGTCTATATTTGTATGCATACACATGAGGGGGTGCTGAAAAAGTCTCTGCTTCCCAAGAAGACAGTTCCTGTTGCCAAATTTTACAGTGTGGACTGAGGCTAAGAATATTCAGTATCTTCTTGCATATGCAAGTATAGATGTGTTTTGGTGTGCATATGTGTGTTGTGGAGTAGTTTTTGCACTGAAAGTTATAGTCGTGCTATGTCAGTTGCTAATCAACTTAACGCATCCAAAATGTTAGGAACTTAGTAATCTTCCACTGAAAGCTAACTCCTTTGTATTCGGTTAACTGCCGACTAATATCAACTGCCTTAGTTCAACTATGTCCAACTGGAACTAACTAATAGTTCTACTGAACTCCAATAGAACTCTAAAAAACTCTCCAGAACTCCTAAGAACTTCTTGAGTTAATTTCCTGTTAACTCTTATTAATATAAGAGGGAGAGTCCATTATCTGAGGAATAGGTGTGTTTCACCATAACAATATGTGAAATCAACAATTACAATGATGCAAAAAAAAAAAATGAAAACTTAATAAAACTTGCAGAGTTGGTTTCAATAGTTCCAAAGCATTTTTACTTTGATCAACTTAATCATGTTTTGTAAATAAGCATATGCTTAAGCAATTATAATTATAATGTATTTTTCTGCTCTGTATTTTCAAGAATTCTTCTTTATGTGCCATTTTCTTTCAAGACGTAAGCGATCATGGACTTTTCCTTGGTTCTGTCTCTTGTTGCTCTCAATATTTTTTCTCTTGGTATCTCTCCCAAACCCCACTCTGCCAGCCATTTGCTCAGGTCTATCAAGTATGTCTCACACTATCTGTCCTGTGAGTATTAAATTCTTCAGACCCTCCTCCCCAGAAACCTCACCAGATATGTACCTGTTTTTACAAACATGATTGGGTTGGTGAAAATAGAAACATTCTTTAAGCTAGAAACACAAAGTAGAAAATGCTTACCTGTTACGTAATATTAATCCTTCTATATGACAGCAAATACTGAAAAATCACCTCACAGGAGAAGAGAAGACTGTAGTTTTGTAGAGGGATCCTGAGAATACCATGGATGGAACATGTGAGTAACAAGGAAGTTTTAAATAATTGGAAATGAAAAAGAAGCTTACACTTAAAATCAGAAAAAGGCAGTTGAAACTTTAAGGTTCATAATGAGGAAGGAAAACTTGGAGAATTTGACACTCATAAGACAAAATGAAGACAAGAGAGACAGAGGAAATCAGTGAGTAACCAATCTAACAAGCTTTTTGTCATGGTGGCATCACCCATTACAATGGATTGACCTCTTCCTACAACTACATATACTTCCCCTCACAAGAGGAGAGCAGATCAGAGCTCAGAGAAAGAGATCAGCAGATCAGCAGAGAGCGATAGGCAGAGATAGCCAAGACTGCTGCCATACTACCATTGTGAGTCCCAATTATAGCATTACTTCCTAACCTGTATTTATTCGTTCTACTAACAGAATTCCAAGTATTTGTATTTTGCTGTGTTTAATATATATCTATCTATCATTATTTCCTATTTTGGTTGTTGTTATATTATTTCTTGCTGGACTTCTTAACTGGGTTCACGAAACTTTTGTAAATGGTTAAAAGAAGAGGTACTGGAAGGGATGGTGAGAAAACAAACTAATAGCAACCATAAATAAGTTGTAGAGCAAATTCTCTTATACAGCAATGAATGCTGGACAATTTCTTCACAGATGAAGAGAAGACATGAAGTAGCAAAGATGTGCATCTACCAAAAGATGCTGAGAATACTTGGAGAATTGGACACTTACAAGATATATTAAAATCAAGTACGAAAACAGTGAGTAACTCACCTAACAGGCTTGTTTAAAGGGATGACAGAAGAGAGACTGGAAGGAATAGTAAAGAGAAAAACACTGATTCCCAAATGATGTGGTGCACCTCATAAATGTGACATAAAAGGATAGCAGATAAGACAGAATGTTTGAAAGACCATCAAAAATTTAGAAATAGTTTTAAAAATTATTACGTCAAAAATAAATAATTTCAAAGTTTTAAATATTATTATGGATTACTTATGATTGCATGCATGAGTCAGAGTATAAATAATTATAGTTATTGACTGATTGTAATATTTTTTTATTTTATCAAATATTAAGAATATAGTAATTAGGGTCTGCAAATTGGAAGAGAGAGTTATCATTAATAATTTCGAATCTGAATTTAGCTCCCTTTAATCCACCTTTTCATATTATTTAAATGTACTTTTCATCACATAAAATTTGTTGAGGTGCAAGCAAATTTTCATTCGAAAAATATGGCCAAGAGAAAAACAGTTTGGGAACCAATCCTTTTAGAAAGAAGGTTAGAAAATTGTGGAGAACCATTATCACCTATGTCCTGAAAATTACAGGGCACATAGAAGAAAAATAATTCTTGAGAATAATAAGATAAATTAACTTTAAAATTTTAAGAATCTGAGTGAAAATAAAATCAGCCATTATTTGGAACAAAATTTGAGTTCTGTTAAGTTTGATTTAATGAACCACCCTTGGCCAACTCATCCAAAAGACATAGAATACATAAGAACTTTTATCTCAGAACACATGCGTCGTCTATAAGTCTGGGTGTATTTTCAACTTAAGATAACTAGATTCAAATCTTGGAAGGGTAAGCAATTGAAGAAAATAGTGGTATTTTTTTTTCATGAATAGAATTTCATCTGAGATGATGATGAAAATTTCTCAGTCTAACCAACTTGCCAGAATCTAACAAATCATCAATCACCAAAATTGATTTTTTTCATCCCTAATTAGTCTACCCAATAACTTTAACAACTAAACATAAACATAGAACCACATCTCTGTTGCCTCCAGATTTCTCCTCATCCATGGGAAGAATGTCCAACATTTAATGCCATATCAGTGAACAGATACCACATAGTCATCCAGCACTCTTTTCTTTATTTTTAAAGATCTAAGAAATCTTGGGAGTTAATGGATGATAGGAAGAGAACTACAAGGCTGGATTAATATGAACCTATAACAAGTGCCAGAAATATTATAGCAAATAGCTCATCTGCAAACTCAAACAAAAGAAAGCTTCCTATAAACCTTATTTTGATCATTTCTTTTGAGAGACAAAAACAGAATGTTGATAAAAAAATATTAGTTTATTATTATTCTTGTAAATAAGAGTGTTTTGAAAACTGTCTTTCACATGATGGTAAAAAATAAAAATTAAATTAACAAAGTTAATATCATCTTGTGAATTTATTGACCTTTACTAGTACAACACAAAACTATACCATCCCCAGTACAGTACTCTTATAAATAAAGTAAATAACCAATAGTATTTTAAATATAATCAACATAAAAATGAATGACTAACACAGTTTTTTTTATTTCAATTAGCATTTACTTTTGTTTTTTTCTTTAAAATCCTCATGGAATGAAAGAAGCAAGATTCGAGATTCCTTAAAATCAATTAACAGTTGAGCTTAATAAATTACCTAAATTTATGGGATCAAAATAAGCACAGCATAATAATACAAAAAATTGAATTCTAAGAATAATATTATAAGATTCCACTAACTTAAAATATCACTGAGTGTTAAAGTAAGTAGGAAAAGTGATAATTTTTTTATTTCTGTTACCAATGTTAGAAAACTTAACAAATTATTCTGATTTTTCTCCCTATGTATTTATTTTTCACATTAAATTATTCCTTAGGAACAGTTGGTTATTGATTAAATATTATTGTAAACTTTTTATCAAACTATATATGCATATTTTGTAATTTTTATTTTTTTTCCTGACTCAAGAGTCTGATAAAAAGTTAAACCAATAATTATGAAAACTACTTCATTTCAATCAACTACTATTTCCTGCAAAAATATAGATTCATGGACTTTAATATAAAAATGATAGGAGGGTAAATTAATATATTTTTAAAAAGTAAAGCTTTTTTTTAAATTATCAAAGCTTCTCAGGATTTATTCATTAAGACTATTGTATGTCCATGAAAGAAAAAATAATTCTTATTCTATCGATTTTGGTTAAAATTCTAATATTACCAATGGGATTTTGACAATGGAATTAAAATAAATTAGTGGTTAATCTCATATAAATTCAACTTCTGAAATAATTATTAATGTAAATATGTTCACTGTCAGTCAGTTAGTTAAGTGCCATACGTGATACACGCTTGGGCGATCATGTCTCGAAAGAGATATGACTGACTGGGCAGAAGATTATCACACAGTAGGTTGCCATTGCTTTCTGCGGTAGACTGGTTGCCGACCAAGGCTATAGAACCCAATCTGTCCTGCTATTTAACCCATAACTAGAAGGAAGAGACGGATTAATACCTTTCCCAAGGGTATTTGCGTGTAAGTGAATACAATAGATTCAACTGGAATTCGAACTCGGCTCCCCGGCTTCTCGTTCCGAGCCAATATCCACTGTACCACAATGCACATCCTTCACTGTAATTCACTAAAAAACCTTAAAAACTGAAAGAAATGTGCACACACTATATATATATATATATATATATATATATATAGTGAGAATTATAATAGTTACTGACAGCAAGATTGTTGTTTGTTCAATAGTTTTACTGATAAAAAGTATTTTGGCAAGCAGGTTTTTTATTGTAAAGTGCTTGATATGGTTGGTTGGTTGCTTGCTTGCTTTGTTTTTATGGCATATCAACCTGGGTGGGTTATTTATTGCCAACTAAATGTTATCTATTTATTGCTGGTAATACCTTTTTCTTTCAACAATTTATTGTGTTTTTTTTTATATAAGTTTTGTGTCTAGTAATACTTTTTTCTCTTTTGAGTATCAAGATCCATTGGGATTTGTCTCCATGTCCTACCTTTGTTATTTAACCCATAACTGGAGGGAAGGGACGGATTAATACCTTTCCCAAGGGTACCAGTGCTTAAGTGAATGCAGGGTATTCAACTGGAATTCGAACTCGGCTCCCCAATTTCTCTTTCCAAGCTAATGTCCACTGCACCACAATGCACATCTGTCACTAAACACTTACAGCGCCTGGTATTCCCAAGCAGTCAACCATCTAAGTACTGACCAGACTCAATGTTGCTTAACTTCAGTGATCGAGCGAGAACCGGTGTATTCAACATGATAGGCCGTAAACCACTCAATATGGGAGTGGAGATAGAGAATTGATAGTATGAATTTGTCACTTTAACTGAGCAGGTTCATGACAATTTTGTAGTTTTGTGAGGACACCGTTATAATGTCTTCACTCTTCAGGGCTGTGTTTTTTTTGCTGTCTAGTCCTGGACCCCTTTCCTATTTATAAGGAGCCTGGTGTAATTTGATGATTAAATTGTATTTGCACCATGTTGGTGCACTGGCAATTATTTTATGGTTGTTACAGCAGGTTTTGGTCGGATGTTGCTGGAAATTTTCCTTATTTTACTATCAGTCAGTGATAAAGCACCTGCTCATTATCTGATAAAAGGAGTTCCAGGAATGCTTCCATCAGTGGAAACAATGCTGGATTAAATATGTGGCTTCAGAAGGAGACTACTATAAAGGAGATTAAATGCCAAATTGGTATACATTGAAGTTTTCATTTTATAAAACAAGTCCTAATTCTTTTTGATCAGACTTCAAAATTAAAGTGAAATTATGCAAAAAAAAAAAAAATATATATAAATAAAAATAACTAACTAAAAAAATGAATCTGCTCATTTTCTTTTTTGTTTTTTATCAGTGTAACCTTTTCTCACCGTTTAAGAAATAAAGTGTAAACTTACAGTGTCACATATAAGAAGAAAAAATAATAAAGTAGACAATCTTAGTGTTTTTTTTTGTTTCCAAAGAGGGAAATACAAGATAAGGTCAGTTTAATGTGGGGTCCACACAAGTATGTATAAAATATGGGGAATATTTAATAATATTTATATAATGTGGGGAAAAATAGATAAGTACTACAATGTTTTTTTTTTTCTTAGTTGATGTTAGAGTGTACCCACTAAAATTACAGTCATATTACAAAGGGAGATGCTGCTTGGCAGCTGGATCATTTGGAACAAGTTTAACTTGTTGTTATTAAATGTTCTCAATTTACAAATGGGTAAGCAATGATTGCTACTCATACTCTCAATATGTGCACCTGTAAATGTTTACCTATGAAGGTTTACAAGCTGAACTACATATAAATTACAAAAATATTTATATAATGTATCTGCAAAAAACAAGAGGCCAAGACTTGGGTTGAATTATAATGACAATGAAATGAATGTTTGGTTCTGAAATGTAATCTCACACAACTTCATGTACCAAGATAAAACAAATGAAGTGTATAAATAAGAGTTATTTATTTTACAATCTTTGTCACAGTTGGTGTCTTCATTTGCATTTATTGCATAGATATCAGTCAGTTAAGTGCCATACGTGATACATGCTTAGGTGATCATACCTTGAAAGAGACATAACTGTTTGGGCATGATTTTCCAACAGAAATTTACCATTACTTTCTGCAATAGACTGGTTGCCAACCAAGGCTATAAAACCCAATTTGTCTTGCTATTTAACCAATAGCTGGAGGGATAAGAGATGGATTAATATCTTTCCCAAGGGTATTTGTGTGTATGTGAATGCAACAAATTCAACTGGAATTCAAACTTGGCTTTCCAATTTCTCATTCTGAGTTAATATCCACTACACCACAAAGCACATCCACTTGACACATAAAGACATACATGATAGTTAATAACCTAGAATAAAAAAAAAGAGATTTTATTTGTTCTTGATAAGTTTACAATGAAAAGATAATATAAAATGTATTCACATATTTTGGGGGGGGATAGATACTAATAATAAGAGAAATTGTAGTCTTATACAAAATGGTTACAAATGGAAAATGTTACGATAAAAGGTATTTCTGCAAAAGAACTAAGAATACTTCACCCAACTTCTCAATGAGGAAAAAATATTTTTTATGTTAAAATCCAATAAATATGCATTCTAAAATTAAGCACTTAAAAGAATTTTGCCAAATAGATCCGAAGGCGAATTGGCATGGCGAAGTAAGCATCCCAAAAGTTGAGTAAAGTATTAAGAAACAGGACAGTTTCACTAGAAACTAGGAAGAGAGCACTGGATTGCTATGTGATGTCGGTTCTTCAACATGGCAGTGAATGCTGGACAATATCTTCAAAGATGAAGGAAAAACATGAAGCAGCTGAAATGTGGTTCTACAGAAGGATGCTGCGGATATCATGGACCGAGCATGTGAGCAACGGAGGTTTTGGAAAGGATGGAAACAAAAAGGAAATTAACACTGAACATTAGGAAGAGACAATTAAAGTTCCTGGGACATGCAATGAGGAAGGAGAGCTTAGAGAACTTGATACTAACAGGCCAGATAGAAAGAAAAAGAGGCAGGAGAAAGTAGCAGATAACATATTTGAAGGACCTGATCAGGTGGATGACGGAACAAAGGTTGCATGGTGCAACAGGAGAAAGTGTGCTAAGAGACACCTGGGATAGGGAGATATGGAAAGCCATGATCGCCTACATCCTGATGAACTGATAAACACTTTCTGCTTATAAATAGATTTTAAGACTCTTTTACATATTTAAAAGCTCTCATGCAATGGAAGAAAACCATAAATAGGTCTAATATATTTTCATAGAAAAAGACAATATACCTTTATATATAAATATACTAGCAGTATAGCCCGGCATTGCTCGGGTGTAATGAAAGCTTTAAAACTAATCCATGATCCTGGAGCTCAGACTCTTTGGATATTGGCACGAAAGACTAAAAAGCAATAGTTGTTTCCAGTTAAAGCGAAACCGTAGACTGAAAGAAAAATGAATGGATGTAAGTCAAATTTTGATTTCCTGGTATTGATATCAAATTTTCTGCACTATTGTAAGAACTGCAACCTTGAAACTTCTGAATATCGTTTCTTATGTCTTTGTCTATGAGTGTATCAAATTTGATTAAAATCGAACCACTCCTTCTATAACCCGATTTTTTCCATTATCCATTTTTGATATTAATCAAGAGTACCTCAACACAAAACCTAGCTAAAAACACTCGCAGACGCTTATAGTACAATTGTGTAAATTTTCAAGAAAATCGGTTCAGCCATTTCGGAGTCTATAGGTAATGGACACACTCACACAAAGTTCCATTTATAAATAAGTTTATATATATATAGCATATAATGTTAAACTGTAATAATGCTTAGTGCTAAAATTGTTGTTTTTCAGTAGTTTACAAGTAAAAAGTTATTTTAATCAAGCCGATGTTTTCTTGTCAGCACTTGATATCAAGATAAATTGTTAATAAGATCAATGTGGAAAGCTTTTTCACTTCAGTGAGCAATTTTGTTTCAGTCATGCCAACTTTTATGAAAGCATTATTGTGATGCATTCGCTCTTCATGGATTTTGTTTTTCTGCTGAAAATATAGCAGAAAGACAAAAACCCCAAACTGTGAAGAAATAATAGTCATGTTTTCACAAAACTTTGAAGTCGGCATGACTGAAACAACACTCCTCAATTACGTGAAAAATTCATATTAATCTTATGTAACACATAATGTATATTCATATGTAAAAACACTTAATCATGCATAAGCAGCAAACAATATTTATAAATTACAAGTATATTTACATAAACTATGTATTTTTCTCAAACAATTCCCTCTTTTTAGGGGAAAGTGCTCAATATTAGGAACAGAGCTTTTTTTTTTAATCATTTCACCCAGAGTAAAGCAGTAAAAGTCACTAGGGTGCAAGGGTTTACTCAGAGTGAAACAAATAGAGAGGACAATAAAAACAGGATGCAAGTAGACAGAAGATAACAACTGAATATGCCCTTAAATTTTTGAAGATTGTAGTTGACGGAAAAGTAGAAAGCTGGGAGAAAAGTCTACACGCATGAAGTCTTAGAAAAGAAACTATTTGCACAGATCTTATGGTTGAAACTAGCAATTTCAACAGTGAAATTTTGAGACCCATCTATGAGTTTAGTCAGTCGTATTTCATTTTCTGATCAATCAGGTAACTGTCACACATAATACACATTTAGATGATCATGTCTTGAAAATGGCATGACTAAGCAGAAAAATTTACCTGCAGTTGGTTGCCATTACTTTCTACAGTAGACTGGTTGCCAACCAAGGCTATAAAATCCAGTCTGTCCTGCTATTCAACCCATAGATAGTGGAAGAAGATATAACTTTCCCAATGGTATTTGCACATGAGTGAATGCAACAAATTCAACTGGAATTCAAACTTGGCCCTCATATTTCCTCATTCTATACTGATACGGCCCTTAAATGTATGTAGTTGAAATAACAAGAAGGAAAGCTCATCAAAACAATTACTGATATATATATATTTATAAATATGTAGATAAATAATCCAAAGTATGTGTCCAAAACAAAAGAACAGGGAAAGGTAATATCATATCAATGTTTAGTTTGTGTTAATGATAATATTTAATCATATGGATTAATAATACTAGTGAATACCATAGTCAGTGTAATACACTTTGTAAATCTTTTATTTCCCACTTGCAACTACTTTCATAGTCAACACTAGTCTAGCAATCTTTCTACAGAACATATATATATATATATATATATTTGTGTGTGTACATGCATATGTATGTCTTGTTAAAAAAAAATATACAATGAACGGTTTTTTATCTTTTAGTTAACTTTTTTGATTTACACACAACAAAATGTCTGGATTCAATGAGTATAAAGATTGCCTCAGTGTCAAAAATCGAGAACTTTCAACCAGTCTTCTACCCATTATCAAGATCAAGGACCAAAACCCAATGGATGTTAATCATTTTTAAATTTAAAATCTAGACAGATGGTCTCTTGTACATCAACAAAAAAGAAAATTAATATTAAGTTAAAAATATGACTTCTATGTGCCCTTTAAGAAAATATGACTTAAGAATTGATTACTGCCTAAAAACACACACACACACACACACATATATATATATATATATATATATATATATATATATATATATATATATATATAAGGTATTTTCAGGAAGCAAGAAATCATGCAAGAAGTTTGGTTAAATTAAACTGACAAATTCTATCAAATTTTTTATTGTTATTTTCCAATTTTCAAATAAAATAATGAAATTAAAATTGTAGATAAACTGTTCAAAGTTCATGTTTTTGTTGTTTTTCTTCAAGAACTTATGTCCATCTAAGTCATTATCAAGAATCAAGTGGTGCCTGTGTGGTAGTCAAGATTTCATTGGCTACATCCGGGTATTCTTTTTGAAGATTAATATTTAAAACAAGTTTATGGTAATAGCATGTGTAATAATTAAGGAGAGCAAGATGCAAGACTATACTAAAAATAACAAAATAAAGAGATAGACCATACTGGCTGAATTTAATCAAACCTTTTCAAATATATATATATATATATATATATATATAGAGAGAGAGAGAGAGAGAGAGGAAATGTATTAAAAAAGTTTATGAATCTAATATTTCACTTTTATTAAAGACTAGCAGTATAGCCTGGCATTGCTCGGGTGTAATGAAAGCTTTAAAACTAATCCAGGGTCCTGGAGCTCAGACTCTTTGGACATTGGCATGAAAGACTAAAAAGCAATAGTTGTTTCCAGTTAAAGCAAAACCATAGACTGAAAGAAAAATGAATGGATGTAAGTCAAATTTTGATTTCCTGGTAACAAGTTCAATTAAGTTTTTTCGTCGTAAACTAAATTTTGAAGGCTAAATAAGTCCTCTGAGTAAATGGTATCATGGCTGAGACTAAGAACAACAATTATACCTACTTAGAGCCAAAACCGAAGCAAAAACTAAAATAAAAGGGCTGAAAAAAATACAGACATACAGACAGATAAACAGACACACACACACAAACATCTTGCTTTTTATATATATATGTATATATATATATATCATCGATTTTCTGCACTATTGTAAGAACTGCAACCTTGAAACTTCTGAATATCATTTCTTATGTCTTTGTCTATGAGTGTATCAAATTTGATTAAAATCGGACCACTCCTTCTATAACCTGATTTTTTCGATTATTGATTTTTGATATTTATCGGGGGTACCTCAACACAAAACCTAGCTAAAAACACTAACAGATGCTTATAGTACAACTGTGTAAATTTTCAAGAAAATCCGTTCAGCCGTTTTGGAGTCTATAGGTAATGGACACACACACACAGACAAAGTTCCATTTATAAATAAGTTTAGATTTATCAGATGTGTGTTGAATGTAATAGGTATCAGAATGAGAAATTGGAAAGCTGAGCTTGAATTTCAGTTGAATTTGTTGCATTCACTTATGCACAAATAATCTTGGGAAAGGTATGAATCCATTTCTTCTCTCTCCAGCTATAGGCTGAATAGCAAGACAGATTGGCTTCTATAGCTTTGGCCAGCAACCAGTCTGCTGCAGAAAGAATTGGCAACCTACTGTGGGAAAATCTGCTGCCTAGTCAGTCATGACTCGAAAGAGACATGACTACCTAACCATGTATCATGTATGGAAATTAAGTGACTAATCAGAAAATGAAATATGCAAGAAAAAAATTTAAAATACCACAGCTTTTTTTTCTTTACCATATTTCATTTTCAAATGATGAAACATGTTAGATTTATAAATGCTTCCTATTTTTTCCTCATCCTATCATTCATATATATATATATATACACTACTGGCCATAATTATTAAGCCACCCCAGTTTTTAAAAAGAAATGATGTATCTCATAGTATTTTTTTAATTTATTGCCAAGTAAATAATTCTAAATGAAAATAGAATGGTTCTTTTGTTATTATTACTTTGCAAAATTTTCCAAGGCAGCCAGGAAGCCTTTGCTTCAGTCAGCCAATAAAAAGAAAAGACTACAAAAATGGACATGAGAACAGTTCATTTGATGCACATGTTATTGTGCAGTATTAATGAAAGAATGATTCTATTTTCATTTAGAATTATCCACTTGGTAATAAATACTAAAAATAGTATGAAATACATATTTTTTTAAAAACTTGGGTTGCCTAATAATTATGGCCGGTAGTGTATATATATATATATATATATATAGTTATCACCATATAGGCATGCTTTGCTGTATCACAGTTCATCCATACGGCTAGAGAACGGATTGCTTCCAGCTGGGATTGAAACCCAACCAATTTGACATCAGTCTAGTGTTCTACTCCTAAGCTATCAATACACAGTGGAGAAAGGAAGACTTTAGTGTGTTATATACATAATGTAAACAAATACCAGTAGCTAAGAGTGTTCAATTCATTGCTGAAGAACAATGTGTAAATGCCAGTGAGTAACTACTCCTGTATATATATATATATATATATATATATATATATATATATATAGTGTAGTCTACATATATTAATTTAACTGTAAAGATTAAGCAAAATTTTGATTTTTAAATAATTAAGAACCCTAGTATATATCTTTCTGATGTTCAGAAATTTTTTTACTTATTTTTTTATCATTTAACTGCAAGAGCATAATGAAAAGTTTGCAGTGCAACTCAATGATTAAAATTTGACCAAAAATTAAAATTTGGAAAAGGATCTATTTTTGGATGGCCATGAAATTTTACAAATATCCAATGATCTATCCACTTTCCTTGGATCCAATATCCATTAATGTTAACAGCATTCTGGGTAACTGCTTTCCAGTAAGATTATCAACAGCTGTTCAAATCTATCATTTCTAAAATTTACAGACATAATATCTTTACCCTATATCTAACCACCTTCGTACAACTTTAGATGACCAAATTCTCAATTCAGAATTGTAGTAAAGAATATTTGTTACTGATTTTAAAAGCTCAGAATTTAGTACAATGGAAAAGACATTGTTTTTGTCATACTTTGGGGTTTTTTTCTTAAAACATCAATCTGACACAAAAAAAAAATGAAAGTAACTTATAATAATGTATTAAAAGTCAATTATTCTAAGCAATGTTCAACAGATATGAAGTATTTGGTGCTTCAAACAAATCAACATTACAGTTTTATTTCTGTTAGTCTTTATCACTGAAACTGATAAGGATTATTTAACTTCATATCTTATTCTATAATGTGCAAATTGTGATATGAAGTAAAAATTGCAGGAGCAAAATAATTATGAGTATGCATAAATTTAATGATGCACTGTTAATACTATTTGAATATATTACAGTATTTGACAGTCTATTACATATATATATATATATATATATATATATATATATATATATATATAGGAAAAACTACTAAAAAGTTGTAAGTTTAAAAATGTATTTTTTTGACAGTATTTGTTTATTTCTATTATTATATTGATGAAGGACCAAGGACGTTCTGAAATATCAAATATAATAATAGAAATAAACAAATACTGTCAAAAGAATACATTTTTAAACTTACAACTTTTTAGTAGTTTTTCCTATACATATTAAGACAGTATACGTGGATCATCACTATGTTATATATATATATATATATATTAGTCATCCACATACAAGCCTGTTTCATTGTATCAGTGTGGCTAGACACATCCACTTGCTTCTGGCCAAGATCAAAACACGACCAATTTGATGTCTGTCAGAGTCACTACCTCTTAAGCCATAGGTGCATAGAATCAGAGAAGGGAAATTTCAACGTGTTGCACATAAGCAGTGTATACACACGCCAGTCACCGAAAGAACTCAATTCATTTTTGAAGAGTATTGCTTATATCGCAGAAGTGGAAACTGTTTTTAAAATTTTCTTCTCTAGAGAGCTCAATCATAATGAGAGCATAATATATAAAAATATATATATATATTTTTTTTTTAAATATAAAACTTTAATCCAAAATTTTATTTTATATATATATATATATTGATAGATATTAGGAAATTTTATGACAAAGTGGAAAATTTTTTGTGTGATGCTTTTTGTTATCTAGAGTTCCATTTAAGTAAAGTGATGTATCCATGTGTGGATGTGCGTTGTGGTGCATTGGATATCGGCTCGGAATGAGAAATCGGAAAGCTGAGTTCGAATTCCAGCTGAATTCATGGCATTCACTTATGCACAAATACCCTTGGGAAAGGTATTAACCCGTCTATTCCTTCCAGTTATGGGTTAAATAATAGGACAGATTGGGTTCTATAGTCTTGGTCGGCAACCAGTCTACAACAGAAAGCAATGGCAACCTACTGCGTGATAATCTTCTGCCCAGTTAGTCATGTCTTTTTTGAGACATGATTGCCCAAAGCATGTATCACGTATGGCACTTAACTAACTAATGTTTCCATTGATGTAACTACACATGTGCACCAAGGGAACATTAAAATTTTATAGTTAAATTTTTTTAACATGTTTTGGTACATAATCTAGCCAATTTCATTTAGTTTCTTTTTCTTTTTTGTTTATGTTTTTGTCATTTTTTTGTTAAGTATCTCGCATTGTGATAATAGAAGATCTGTATTAAATTAAATTTAATTAATTAACTATTTGATTAAATTAAACAATTTTATTGTCCCCTCTTCTTTATATGCATGTGTAGTCACATCAACATAAACAGCACTTTAGTCTGATGAAGTCCAAAAGAACAAAATGCATCACAAAAAATCTTTTTACAATTGATGATTAGTTTTCCTAACATTGTACTGGCATATAAAAATGTATATATCATTTTCTCCCACACATATGCACAAAAATGAATATATATATATATATATATATATATAAAGCACAAAGAGATTGTCACTTCAAATATCCCAACCCAGATATATGCACTTTACAATAAAAACCGAAAAAATAACAACCATGGTACTAAACATTATCACAATTAAGCACTATATATATGAATATATATACATATATATAGTGGTGTTTGATTTCTGGATAAATATATATATATATATATATGAAGAAATATAGTTTTAAGGTGTGCTTTATTTATAAAATAAAGTGCTCAATATAAGAGATAGAGCATATGTAATTATAAAAGTAGATATTGAAGTCAACACTCAGAGGTGACAGACTTTTTTCATGCTAAGAGCAATCATCAAGCCACATGTGTTGGGTTTTTTCTCAGCAATTTATATATATAGGTCAGTGGTGCATTGTGGGTAATCCTCCTAACAGTTATTTTGGCAGGAGTGGCTTGTTTATTTATTTATTTAGATAAATGATAAATTTATTTTACTTGTTTTTATTTTTATATCTTATTTATTTATTTCAGGTTTTTTATGTTTAATTTATTTCTTTATTTGAATTTGTTATTTATTTATTTATTTTTATTTTATTTATTCTAATGGTTGTTATGGTGGCAGTAGTTTGCTAATTTGTTTATTATTTGCTTGGATTAAATTATATGTTCTTTATTATTATTTATTTATTCTTTTCAGTTTTCTATTTTTAAGTAACACAGTAAAATTTTTTTCATGTCTTTTGAGAAGAGTTCAGATCCTTTATTTAGTAGTTCATGTTGGTCTGGGAAGGTAATAATAGCTATTTTTACCACCAAACAAAATCTGCAGGTTGTGTATTGGTTGTTGTAGGATGATGTACTTTTCCATATTTTTAGTGTGATTTGGGGTTTGTTGTTGATTTCCCAGATATACTTAGAAAGCATAATGCTGTTTGCATATCTACTATTTGTGAAGAATGTTTTATGTGTGTAGTTTCTTAGTTTCCAGGGTCCTTCTGTTACTCCTATATTTTTTCTTCATTATATGGTTTTTTTACCATCACTTGGTATATTATGTTGTTTTGTGAAAAATTTCCGTTTAAGGGACATTCATTCCTTATTCTGCAGTTACACATGAGTTTAATTTGTTTAGGTTGTTTGTTGTTATTTTTTTTATTATTTGTGCCATATTTTTTGATTATTTGTGCTATGTTCTCAATGTGACTGCACCTGATTTTCATCTTGTTTTTTGTTGAATATTTTGTGGAGAGTGCTGAATTCCAAAAAGTATTTATGTAAGAGTTTGAAGAATATCTTTCTTATGCCTTTTTTGTGTTTTACTATATGATGGGTTGAACCATATATTTTTCTTCCTGTTGTCATTTGTTGTGCTCTTTGGTGAGTATGTAAGTGTTACCGAGAATCTGCTATTCTTTCGGTGTGCTGTTTCATAGTCTTTTTTAGTTTCTTTAGATATGGTTTGATTGAAAGAGTTGTTAGAGAGCCTGCATTCAACTGATTTTGGTATTTGCCTGAATATAGATGGTGGGTGATTGGAAAGAAGTGTTTACATACAGTGGTTAATCGTTGGGTTTTCTGTATGGATTATATGTACCTTTTCTTAGATTGAAGATAACGTCTAGAAAATTTACTTCATTTAGGTTAGTTTTTATGTTTATGCCAAATCCGTTATTTCTTAAAATCTTCAAAATAGCTTTTCTAGTTTTGTCTGTCTTTTGTTTGTTAGAATTTCTGAAGATTATGAGACCATTGTTCCTGTAGAGTCCTGTATTATTTCTATCTATTATTTTGTGTAGTTCATGTAATAAATATATGCCTATGATTTTGCAGGTCTCTGCACCATTAAAGCTTCTCATTGTCAAAGATCCCTTCTTTCATTATCCATGCATTTTCATTGTCGAATAGTAGTGATTTGCGGGTATGTTTAATGATATCAATTTTGTTAGTGTTTATTTTTATTTGTTCCTGGGCTAAGGTGATAGCCTTGTCTAGCATGGGTTCTGTTATAGATGGGTCAGTCAGTTGAGTGCCATACATGATACATGCTTTGGGTGATCATGTCTCGAAAGAGACATAACTGACTGAGCAGAAGATTATCCCGCAGTAGGTTGCCATTACTTTCTGTGGTAGACTGGTTGCCAACCAAGGCTATAGAACCCAATCTGTCCGATTATTTGACCCATAACTGGAGGGAAGAGATGGAAGAGAGGGTATTTGTGCATAAGTGAATGCAAGAAATTCAACTTGAATTCAAACTTGGCTCCCCAATTTGTAGATGGGTAGAATTCTTTTATATCTAATTGTACAAATTGACAACTATGTTTGTTTTTTATACTGTTGAACCAATCTGTGGTTGCTTTTGGGTTTTTTTTTCGACTGGTTTACATCTAACTTCTTCCTTATTTCAGAATTAATTCTTTCTAGTATTGTTTTGCTTATTTCACCAAGTTCACTTTTGACTGGGTTTATGAGTCTGCATGTTGGGTTAGTTTTGAAATTTTTTTTGTTGTTGTTTAGTGTGATAAAGGCTTGTGCCTTAGCAATATAATTTAATAAATTTAGTTTTTAGGTGATTGCTTTAGCCTTCATATTGACATTGTTTTCTATTATTTTAGGTGCTTTATTGTATGTTTTAGTTATGTTGTCTTTGAGTAATATATTGTGTGCATGGGGGCTTACTTCATATAATTTTCTAGTTTTCTCCACTGTGATAAATAGATTTGTTGTTATTTTAGTTATGCCTTCTTTTAATATCTTTTGAAATACATCTTATTTTTTATAGAATTTTATGTTACTTACAAGGTTAGTTTAGTCTTTCTCAGTCGTCTAATTCTTTTTGCTGCAGGAGGCATTTTTTGGTTTTAAAGCCATACTTTTCTTTGAGTGTAGTATTATTGTAAAGGTCCTGTTTTAAAAAGAAATAGGCTTTCCATCTAATTCTTTTTATGAAGTTTTCTATTCTTTCAATTAATTTTAGCTTACATGTGGATAGTGATAAGTTGGGTATGTTTTTTAGGGAGTAGTCCAGGCTAAATTTTTCTATGTCCATAATTTGTTATAAATGTAGTGAAAGTGCTCTACTGTTTATAACAAGCTAAATTTGAAGAAACAAAGTTTTAAGGCGTGCTATATTTATAGGATTAAGTGCTCAATATCAGATAGAGCATATGTAAACATACAAGTGAACATTGAAGTCAACACTCAGAGGCAACAGAACATCAAAAAAAACAAACATCAGCCAACAACAATCAATCAATAACCTGTAGACTTTGTTTGGAAGAAAAATAGCTATTATCATCTTCCCAGACTAAAACAAACTACTAAATTAATGATATAAACTCATCTCAAAATGCAGACATGAAAACAAATTTTTACAAAAATAAAAAACTGAAAAGAATAAATAAATAATAATAAAGAACAAATAATTTAATCCAAACAACAATAACAAGGATTAGAATAAATGAAATAAAAAATAAATAACTAAGCCAAATAAAGAAATAAACATTGAAAACCGAAAAGAATAAATATAAGTATAAAAACAAAAACAAGTAAAATAAACTCATCCAAATAAATAAATAAACACACCACACTCACCAAAGTAACTGTTAGAAGGATTACCCACAATGCACCACTGACCCATACATATAAATAGCTGCGGAAAACCTAACACATGTAGCCTGATGACTGCACTTAGCATGAAACAGTCTGTCACCTTTGATTGTTAACTTCAATGTTCACTTTTATATTTACGAGCAGTATAGCCCGGCATTGCTCGGGTGTAATGAAAGCTTTAAAACTAATCCATGGTCCTGGAGCTCAGACACTTTGGACATTGGCACGAAAGACCAAAAAGCAATAGTTGTTTCCAGTTAAAGTGAAACCGTAGACTGAAAGAAAAATGAATGGATGTAAGTCAAATTTTGATTTCCTGGTATCAATATCAAATAAGTTTTTTTCATCATAAACTGAATTTTGAAGGCTAAATATGTCCTCTGAGTAAATGGTATCATGGCTGAGACTAAGAACTACAATTATACCTACTTAGAGCCAAACCTGAAGCAAAAACTAAAATAAAAGGGCTGAAAAAAATACAGACATACAGGCAGATAGACACATACACAAACATCTTGCTTTTTATATATTATCAATTTTCTGCAATATTGTAAGAAATGCAACCTTGAAACTTCTGAATATCACTTCTTATGTCTTAGTCTATGAGTGTATCAAATTTGATTAAAATTGGACCACTCCTTCTATAACCTGATTTTTTCGATTATTGATTTTTGATATTTATCGGGGGTACCTTGACACAAAACCTAGCTCAGAAGACTCACAGATGCTTATAGTACAACTGTGTAAATTTTCAAGAAAATCGGTTCAGCCATTTCGGAGTCTATAGGTAACGGACACACACACACACACACACACACACACACACACAAAGCTCCATTTATAAATAAGTTTATATATATATATTTATATATATATATATATATATATATATATATATATATATATTGCTTTTATGTATATGCATATAACGATGTGCATTGTGGTGCAGTAGATACGATTCCAGAGTAAGAAATCAGAGAGCCGAGTTAGAATTCCAGTGAAATTTGTTGGATTCACTAACATGCAAATACCTTTAGAAAAGGCATTAATCCATCTCTTTCCCCCAGCTATGAGTTAAATAATAAGACCGATTGGGATCTATAGCCTTGGTTGGCAACCATTCTACCGCAAAAAGTAATGGCAACCTACAGTGTGAAAATCTTCTGCCCAGTCAGTCCTGTCACTTTGGAGATATGATTGCCCAAGTGTGTATCACGTATGGAACTTTACTGACTGACATATAAACAGGTTCTTGAATTCTGGATCAGTTTGTTACATTCAGTTTTGCACAAATAGCTTTAGGAAAGGAATATATTCATCTCTCACATTCCAGTTATGGGTTAAATACATGGGCAGATTGGACTTTCTAGTCTTGGAGAAAAAACAATTTGGAATTCAAACCCTAGGAGAGTGACTTTGTGGTAAACTGTGCATAAATTCTTCCAAAATGTATGGTAAGTTACCACTATGATTAAATCATGTGAATGGTTAATCTGGTGGCTTAGTTCTAAGTAGTGAACTGTTAGGCTCTCAAAAGTAAAAATTAACAGTAGAATCCATGACATAAAAAGGTGCTGAAAAGTTCTCATCCTCACTTACTTCCCAAATTCTGGCCAGTAATGAAACATAAAAATCTTAAGGCAAATCTTTTGTTCATCCGGCTAAGAACTTTTCAGCATCCACCTCCTATATGCATATATTACACTGTGTTTAATGTACTGGCATTATATATATATATATATATATATATATAAAGAGAGGGAGAGAGAGAGATAGTTTCATTAAAATGACTGTCTTTTTGTATATGAACAAGAGATTTTTTAAAACTTAGTTTACATAGAAATTGTCTAAATGATTGTTAATTTCAAAATATTTTGTCTAATCTATTAACCATTTCCAAAAATTTTTGTTGCCTCAAAGAACTGTATTCCTGATGAAACAAATTCATAAATCATCAGGTCAGATATACTACTACTTACTAAACAATATGGCTGAAACTACATCTATCAGATCACAGTTCCATAAGAGCTCACTAAAATGAAATCCACCAACCATTGTATGCAATATACTGAAAACACAAATGTGATATGCATCTTTATTAAAAGCATATGAAAATAACAAATCTCTTATCAATCATAAAACAAAAACAAAATAATATCATTAACTACATGAATTAAACACAAAACCAGAATGTATTGACTATATTTCAAAATTAAAATATATCTAATTTTCAATAACTTACACACCATGTAAAATAAAACAAGCTATATCCTTGAAAATGGTTGAAAATTAATCAAAAGTGCTCAGAATGAAAAATCATTTAGACAGTTCTAGATGTATTAAGTCCTAAACAGAAAATTCTTGTTGTATACCAGAAAAACTTGACAGGAGTATATTGTCAGTTATTTTTAATAGAACATTTATTACAGAGTGATTGCTACCTAAATACACAACTGTGTATATATATATATATATATGTATATATATATATGCGTGTGTGTATGTTCTTTTGTTACAGTTATCTTAATTATTCTAAAACAAGTACTTAAGATAGCTGAAATATTTTAATTGTAGAAGTGAGGACACTAATGTATTGACATTTATACTGCATTCAGCCTGATATGAATATACAAAAATAATTAAATAAAAAAAACAGACTTCCTATTGTCTATGATCGATACCAAAATGAATTTATTATATTTGAAGGTTGACTTTTTAACATGGTACTCTTAAATATACAAAGAGAAATCAAAAGAACATATTAAAATATCAAAAACAATTTTACCACTATTTTCCTTTCTTCTTAATAACACTTTTGTCACATGTCAGTAAATATGCATAATTTTGTTAGCCAAACCCTATCAAAAAAAGTCAATAGACTAAAAAGGACATTTGTAAAATATGTTATGAATTTTTATTAAAGCTAATAAATAAGAAAATAATTAAATATGATTTTAAAATCAAACAAGTCCAAGTCCAAGAATTTAAGTACCTAGGAAGTGTTCTAACAGGAGATGGAAAGTGCGACACGGAGATCTGAAGGCAAATTGGCATGGCAAAGGACGTGTTCCAGAAGCTGAGAAAAATACTAACACACAGGAAAATCTCAATAGAAACGAAGAAAAGAGTGCTAGACTGCTACGTGATGTCAGTTCTTCAATATGGCTGTGAATGCTGGACAATATCATTGAAAATGAGGACAAAACTGGAAGTGGCCGAAATGTGGTTCTACAGAAGGATGCGACGGATATCGTGGACTGAGCATACAAGCAACGACGAGGTGTTAGAAAGAATGGCAACAAAAAGGAAATTGATGCTGAGCATCAGGAAGAGACAACTGAAGTTCCTGGGACATGCAATGAGGAAGAAGAGCCTGGAGAACCTGATACTGACTGGACAGATAAAAGGAAGGAGAGACAGAGGAAGGCAGCGGATAACATATTTGCAGGGTCTGATCAGGTGGATGACGGAACGGGGGTTGCCAGGAGCAACAGGAGCAAACATACTAAGAGCCACAAGGGATAGGGAGACGTGGAGATCCATGATCGCCTACGTCTTGAAGGGACAGGGCACATAGAAGAAGAAGAAGAAGATAATCATATATTTGTGACAGCAAAGTAATTTTAGTGTTTAAAATAAGGCTTGCAAATAATATTAAATCAATAAATGTTAGATTAACAAACTTTAATTAAAAGTAAGTCTTGAGATATTTTTTGGGAAAAATATAGGCTAATGTAAAATAAAAGAAAATGTTCATGACTTGATGAAGTCAAGAGATGTGCGTTGTGATGTAATGGATAACAGCTCAGAATGAGAAATCGAAGAACCGAGTTTAAATTCCAGTTAAATTTGTTGCATATGTACAAATAACCTTGGGAAAAACACTGATCCATCTTTTCTCCCTCCAGCTATGGGTTGAATAGTAGAACAGACTGGGTTCTATAGCCTTGGTTGGCAATCAATCTACCACAAAAAGTAATGGCAACCAACTACAGGAAAATCTTCTGCTTAGTCAGTTATGAATTGAAAGAGACATGATTCAACCAGGATTAAAACCCAACCAATTTGAAATCAGTCAAGCCTCTCTCAAGTATAGCAATTGACTGGAGATAAGAAATTTTTAAAAATCATAAAAATTTCACAAATACATTTAAAAAGAAGTTATACATAATATTTCTCTACATTTCTTTTATATATATATATATATATATATATATATATATATCTTAGTAGTAAGAATTATTGGAGTGACATTTCACAATTTGTATAATTTACTTGAAAACAGTGCTTGATATGTTGTAAAACAATATTTGTTGAAACATTCTTATGAAGCAGGAATATTACTACACACACACACACACACACACACACACACACACACATATATATATATATATATCTTAGTAGTAAGAATTATTGGAGTGACATTTCACAATTTGTATAATTTACTTGAAAACTGTGCTTGATATGCTGTAGAACAATATTTGTTGAAATATTCTTATGAAGCAGGAATATTACTACACACACACACACACACATATATCTTAGTAGTAAGAATTATTGGAGTGACATTTCACAATTTGTATAATTTACTTGAAAACAGTGCTTGATATGTTGTAGAACAATATCTGTTGAAATATTCTTATGAAGCAGGAATATTACTACAAATATATATATATATATATATATGAGTTGAATATATTGACTGAAATCTGACCAGATGATGAAATAAGTAAAGAACAGGTACAAAAAGTGTCTTAAATCAAACATGATTCACTTCATTAAGTTTCTTTTGAAGTTTGTGTTTATCTAGGGTGGTTTAAAAAATTATTTTATCATGATACCATAAAATTAAAATGAAGCTAAAATAAAACAATAATTAAAGTAGATTAATTAAAAATTTTGCAATAAAATGCATATAAAAGCTGAAAAATAACTGTGACTGGTCTGAAAATATAAATCTTTTCATAACATAGTATGACAAAAATATAACTTGGGCCGTCCTATATTTGGGCAGTAACCTTTTTTAAAGCATGTTTTATTGAAAACAACTGACAAAAAAGATTTTATAAATTTGTGATTTAATTTTTCCAGTATTCTTTCTTTTTTGCTGAAGATAAAGAATATAAAAATATTCCATAATTAAGTGGCTGAAAATGCCAAGAAATTTAATAATAATGGAACATTTTTACATTCCCTATCTCCAGCAAAAGTTAAACATGTAAAAATACATAAACTCATGCTTGTCGGTTATTTTCAATGAAACATGCTTATATATATATATATATATATATATATATATATATATATAAAAATGGTATTTAAGGTAGAATATTCTTTTATCATGTCTATTGAACAGGTGTAAAGACTCATAACCTTGTTCCCTGTTTAGGATGTGGTTTCTGGTTTTCTTTTTTCCAATCTTCTCACTGTTTTCTTTTTCTGTTTTTTCAATTGGAGTAGATAGACTAAACTATCGCCCGGTTCACACTCCACCCATGTCTATTGAACAGGTGTAGAGGCTCATCCCTTGTTCCCTGTTTAGGATGTGGTTTCTGGCTTTCTTTTGTCCAATCTTTTCACTTTTATGTAGCCCCCTGCACATCAGTGGTGTTACCGCCTTGCTCGGGGTGATATGATTAAAAAAAAAAATCATATGGCATAGTTTTTGAAAACAATTTGTGAATTGTTTTGATTAGTTTGAACAACTTGTATTAACAGGAAACGTACGATAATTTTATTGAAAATAATCAATGCTGAATTTTGGTAAGAAACTGAACGAGATTCTAAGTTTTTCAAAAATAAAATATTTATTTTTTCAATATAGTCATCCATATTAGAAATATTCAAGAGTAAATTAGTCATAAAGTTAAACAGTTAAAGATAATTTAGAAATAAAAGGTAAACTTTACTTTCAAAGTATGTAAACATAAATATATACAGACAAAGACAGATTCACAAAGTTTATAAATATATGCAGGTAAACACACACACGCACACACATATATATATATATATATATACTTTAATAATAGGAAAAAATTAAAAAAAAACACTAAAAGGTGCTCAATGCTTGATAGTAAAGCAATTATTATTATTATTTACAGGAAAGGTGTTTCTAACAAAAGATTGGACACATATATAAAGATGATATATTTAAAAAATGCCCTTAATAAAATAGATAAATAAAAAACACTATAAATATCAAGAAAGTCATTGTATAATACATATTTTATAATGATAAGAGTCATATATATGTGAGTGTGTGTGTTTGTGTACATGTGTCAAATATGGTTCCTTGAAATGGGCCAACAATGTCTAATTTTTTATATCATTTTTCCAGTTTGAATATAGCTGTTACACATTCAGAGAAAATTTATGAAGAAACAGTCAAAAAACTTCACCAAAGTACTAAAAAAGAATATTATGAATTTGAACATTTTTATAAATTTTTTTGAATTCTTGGCACTTAAGTATGCACGATATATAATTTCTATTTCAACCACATTCTCATGTGCAAAAACCTACCACAATATTTATGACTAATGTTTGGTTGAGAACCTTATTAGTCAGTGAACCTCATCTTGCTTACATACCACATACAAATACACATCTTAAAGATAATTTAACTTTCTCAGCTTGAATATCGTAAGTCACATTTTATGATAAGACCAAATATTTTAAAGACAATTAGACTGGGTAAAATTTACATTCTCGGAATCGATCAGGTTTCAATCCTGGCTGGAAGCCACTCAGATGACTAACTGCACTGATAAGCTGTGATACAGCAAAACAGGACTACCTGCAGATGACTATTTACACTTGCCCATTGACTGAGAACTCTGGGGAAAAGCTAGACTTTAATAACTGTAGCTACTCACTGCTATTTATGCATCATTTTCCAGCAATGGACTGAACACTCTTGGCTACTGGGGTTTGTATACATTGTGTATATATAACACACTAAAATCTACCTTTCTCTGCTGTGTGGCGATAGCTTAGAATTAGAATCTCTTATGTCAAATTGGTTGGGTTTTAATCCTGGTTGAAAGCAATTGGATGTTTAACTGTACTGATGAGCTGTGACACAGTGAAACAGGACTGTCTGTGAATGACTATATATATATATATATATATATATATATATATGGTAGCAATGGGTAAATTGTCAGCATTTTAGATTTTTAATCTTGCACATGCATATTGTTTATTTTTGTTTTCGTTGACTACCCAGTATACTAGGAGGACAATGATGCAATTCACCCTGCCAAAAAATTAAAAATGACATGCTGTACTGCTTGGCATTTGTGTTGGAAGCTCCAACACAAACTTTTCAGGGTGTTTTGGTATTACCCTGAGGGCAGAGCAGAGGATTCAGAAAGAGTTGTAATAGTGATTACAAAGGTGTTTGAAATGATCGCTAGTAATGGTGACATTATGCCTCCTTTCATCTTCACAGAGTCTTATATATATATATATATATATATATATATGACTTGAAAAAGTAATACTGTCTTGGGCCAAGAGGATAGCTGCTGGATGAACCTATGTCTGCTGATAGGACTCTGAACCATGCCACACAAGCAGAACATAGTCATGGCTGTCAGACAATTTCTGTGAGCACATCTGTGAGTTTGATGCCATCAATGTAGAACAATATATATATATTAATATATATATATATATAGAAATATATATATGTACATATATATTGTTCTGCATCGATGGCACAACTGATTATATATATATATATATATATATATATATATATATATATATATAGATGGATAGAGAATTAAAAGATTAAATTTAAAATTTGATATTTTTATTACTTCAAATGTAATTATACTGTATACTTTATATTTCAGAAAGAAATCAGAAATAATTGTAAAGAAAATGCTTACTGTAGTGGGGATTGATCCTGTGTACATTATATATATATATATATATATATATATATATATATATATATATAGATGGATATTAATAAATATACATATGGATATACAGGTAGGTACACATACATTTTTAAACAGTTATTTTCTGGCATTAATAAAACAGTGCCCAATGTAACAGAACAAAGCTATTAAGTATAAATTAACAAATATGAATATTATCTTACATCTATAAAACTATGCAATGATCAGGTGCACTGATTGCACAGTGCATGAAAGTTCAAGTCAGGCTATAAATGTAGGATTTTATATATATATATATATATATAGTTATTTATATTGTTATAATAATAGCCTACAGAAACTCAAAAGCTATCAAGTTAATTAATTTAAACAACTTTATATATCTATATCAAGTTTGAATATAATCAAAATATATTTATTAGGAAACAGTTAAATATTCATTAAAACTACTAAAAGAATAATATCATACATTTTAATTTCTTTCATGATTTTCATATTTGAATGCATTCTTGCTGCTGATGTATGTGTTTATATATATATGTGTGCGTGTGTGTGTGTGTGTGTGTGTGTTTTAACCATTTCACCCCAAGCAAGGTAATAAAGTGACTAAGATGCATTGGGTTGCTGAGTGTTAGAGAATATGAAGTTAAAAACACTATTAATGAGAGAGAATAATTAAAATCCAGAATTAAAAAAACTGTAGATAACAATTGACATTGCATTTAAATTTTTGGAAATCAAATCTGACCGAGAAGAAAGAAGCCTGAAGAGAGCTTCTCAAGCAAGAAGTGCAAAATAAAAAAAATGTTATCATAAAATTATAAGAATATATATATTTCTGTTTTTCTATCTTTTTGTGTGTGTGTGTGTGTGTGTGTGTGTATGTGTGTGTGTGTCTATATATATATATATATATATATATATATATATATGCATAAACAAATACTGTTTTATAAGTATAAGTAAAATAATGCTAATATATAAATAAGAAAAATATATAAAATGCAATATAAAATGTACTAGTTACATGCATAATATATGAACATAATATATATGTTAGCACAAAGTAAGATGTGAGTAGATATATATATATATGTGTGTGTGTATTTTAAACAAGTTGTGTTAAACGATAGAGACAACATAGTCTTATATATTTTCTTTTGAATTTTTTCATATTTTCTTATTAGACTTCTTATTTCCGGATTATATTTGTATAAAAATTGTCCAAAAGTTGTCCTAGTACTTATGAACATCATCATTCATCATCAGGGACTATATTACAGTTTAAAATATAATCCCTGATGATGACCGATGATGTTCGTAAGTACTAGGATAACTTTTGGACAATTTTTATACAAATATAATCCAGAAATAAAAAGTCTAATCAGAAAATATGAAAAAATTCAAAAGAAAATATATAAGATTATGTTGTCTCTATCATTTAACACAACTTGTTTAAAAGAAAAGATGCAGCCAAAATATATGTACTTTAAATATATATATACACATATATATATGAAAGCATGGATAAATAAAACAGTTTGTATATAATTTATGTACTAAAAAAAAATATTATAAGAACATATGAAAAATTATATAAAATGCTTAACTACACCAACTTGTTTGTCATTTTTATGAAACTTGCATAAAAGAGAGATTGCTGCCTAAATACATTATATATATATATATATATATATATATATATATATATGAAGAAATACAAAATTATTGTAGCAAAAACTATGATTTCAATGAAGAAACTATCACAATACTTAATTTTTGTAAATGTGTTAAATACTTTTCAGTTACCCAATTTTACATACATATAAATATATAAGAAAGTAACCTAAAGAGACAATTTATATATATATATATATATATATATATATATACACGCACACACACACACAATCATATATATATAATTAAATACTGTATATTTAGAAACCAATCCTTTTATTTTAAATGTTCCATCGAAAGCGTGAGACAAGGAAAATCTGGACAGTTTTATCAAGTTTTTCGAATGTTCTTAAAATGTTTCTTACAGTTAGCACTCACAGAAAAAACTGTAAAACATTAGCAAACTGTACGAAAAAAATTGTGAAATTTTTCGTTGTCTGTGACATTCAGTGAAACATGTATAAAAGACAGGTTACAGCTTAAATATACAATATTTAAACATATACATATATGTGCATATGGTTATATACATCTGGGTCAGACAATGTTTCCCCACCCCCCCATAAAAGAGATTGCAGGTTCGAATCCTACTGGAGGTCATATTTTTTTCCATAAGCTTTCTTGAACATGCAGAGACCAGTAAACAAAATAAATACTCTTTAAAATTAAAAAAAAAACAGGCCACCTATTCAAATATGGGTCTTCACTAAAAGCAATTTCTTAAGTATAAAAATATATCAGATTAAAAAAAATCTTTTAATTCTTTATATATATATATATATATATATATATATATATATATAAAACACACACACACACACACACACATTTAGATGACACAAGCAAGTGCACACACATACATGTGTAAGTGTGTACCTGCTTTCTCAATGTAGGTGAACAAAGAAAACAGAATCTTAAACATCACTTTAGCAAAACCCTTTAAAGCAATCTCAGTATTAAGTGTTAAAAATTCATAAAGTATAAAAGAAATGTCTTTTACTGGTCCAATGGCTTAATAGGAAAATGTTAATGCTTATTGTTGAAAACATGAAATGCTACTATAATCTGACATAACTGTTAATCTTCTAATTTTCTTCAGTGTCATTAATCATGTCACAATTTGATCAAATTAGAACAAATCCAATAGTATTAATTATTATTAAAGTGATATTAATTTTTTTTTAAATATTTAGCCTTAATTTAATCAAGTGACTTTAAATTACATCCCTAAGCCAACAGATATTTACTCTAAGTATATATATATATATATATATACAGAGAGAGGGATAGAGAGAATTAATGCATCAATTTATATGTTGCTAAAGAGACAAATTTTATTTTATTACATAAATATATATTTTCCTGACAAATGTTAGTGCATATAATGGGTGTATTTGGCTAGTAATTTTCCATTCAATTTATTGAAATATTTGATAATGAACAACACAAACAAAAACAAATCAGATGTAGCAAAATATATTTTAAATATGAACCTGATATCAGAAAATATATAATAATAATCAGAAACATAAAAAAATAAAGTAAGAAATAATTAACTTTCATTGGTGTGTGTGTGTGTGTGTGTGTGTGTGTGTATATTATCCTATGTCCATAGCATGACTTGGAGTTTTCTACACTATACAATCATCAGATGCATATTTCAAACTCATAGTTTAATGGATTTAAAAATCTATTAAACTGTCACTTTGAAATATGCACCTGATAATTGCATAATGCATGAAACTCCAAGTCATGCCATAGACATAGGATAATATGTATATTTATTAATATATATATATATATATAATACAGCACTGTTCATACATTGAGCACTGTTTTATTAATTTAATAAAATTTGCATATTTATTAATTTATGCCACTATATATATATATATATATATATATATATATATATTGGCATAAATTAATAAATATGCATATTAGAGTGCACATATATATAGTATTATTATTCAGGTGTTAATATCACCGACTGACACCACTCTGGTCAGGTTTCAATCCTGGGTTAAAAGCAATCGAAGTCTAACCATACTGATGAGCTGTGATACAGCAAAACAGATCTGTCTGCGGATGACTATATATATATCTATATATAGACAGAGAGACAGGGAGAGGGAGAGATACAGAGATAATATGGTGCATACCTGGAAATGGTGTCCACATTATCTGTATATATAAATGCACTGTTTCTGATAAAGAGCACATTTTTCCATAAATAAAGTCAATTTTAAATGATACATATTATTACTATGTTATATTTAGGGAGTACAAGTATTTGAGAAGATTATATATATATATATATATATATATATATATATATATGATATGGTACTTATATATATACATTAAGTAATATATATATATATATATATATATATATATATATATATATATATGTATATATATAAGTACCATATCATATATATATATATATATATATATAAAATATAAAATCCTATTGAAATGACTATTCTCCCAAAGTAATGTATTGAATTTTTATATGGAATAAACATTTGTCCTGTAAATTTAAATTTACATTGAGTTCACTGTTGGATCAGTTTAAATATTTAATTTAATATTACTAGGATCCATTGGAATTATTCCCTAAATCTTTTCCTTGGATTTATTACTGATTATATATATATATATATATATATATATATATATATATATATATATATAAGGGAAAATGAAAATATATATGTAAATGGATTTAATATGATCATCCAATATATATGGAATTTTCATACAAAAAATAATTTTTTAAAAAATATTGTTTCTTGAAAGTAAAAACTGTATTGCCTAAATATGAAGTATATTAAAAATATTACCAAAACAGTGCTCTGCACATTATAATATTTAAACAGTAAAACCAGTTGCTAATGATTAAACTAAAATAACTTACATATTTCGCCTCTTCACCAATTCTCTTTACACTTTTCTCCACCTTTGTTTCTGTTATATAATCAATATTGAAGGTCTCAACATGTATTTAAGATTTTTACAATATTATACAATATTGTCACATATCTTCCACATTTATAAAAACATATAGTATCAATGAAATATGGAAAAAGCATTAGGGAAAATATCTAATTTTTATTATATCGATATAATGCCTAAAATTTAGGAAAACTTGTCAGCCATATCCCAAATTATTCAGAATGATTAAATGAAAAATATAATGTATGTCTTCTTGCATAAACCTCCACTTTTAAGGATTCACTCAATTAAATTTATTGGAAATTAATTTTTAGATAATAATTAACATAAATATTTTCAAAAGGAATGAAAGTTGATTTCAGCCATATTGAATGGTTCAGGAAATGAAGTTATGGCACATAAATTGAAATGTCAGGATTTTTTTTTTATAGTAGCCATGTGACACTCTAGTAAATGGCAAAATGAAATTATTTTAAAGAATAATCTGAAAATTTAGAGACCAAATGAAAAGAAACCATTTATCTAGTTATATTTGAAGTTATTATGCTCATTGAACAGACAGTTTATACCAGGGAATTCATGTATACTTTTGGTAAGAAAGTATATTTATAAAACTGAGTGTATTCGTTTATGTTTGCAAAAAGCATATATATGCCTCCTTTAGAACATTGCTCTATCTCAACCTCCATATATATATATACATATATATATATATATATATATATATATATATATATATATGTATATGTGTGTGTGTGTGTGTCTATAAAGAAAAGCTAAAAATGTACTCATTTGAATCAACAGGCCATTAAAAAAATTCTGATATTTGGCCATTTCAGGAAACTTTTTAGAACTCTATATATAAATAGAAAATGATGAATTTTTTAAAATTTTCACCAATTGTTAGATGAAAAAGTACAATATATACATAAATATAGATACATAAATATATGTAATTGTTAATTAAATAGTATATATATTACTAATACAACATACACAGCATGCGTATATAAATTAATGCTAATATTATATATTACAGACTCAGTGTATATATATATATATATATATATATATATATCAACATATATATTATTTTAAGTTGATATTATAGATATATATATATAGAGAGAGAGAGACACACACACACACACAGACATATATATGTATCTATTATTAATAAATTACTGGTATATATATATATATATATATATAAATATATATTATTATATATAAAGACACATTCATATTTATGTCTATATTGTCAGATTAATATATATTTTATACAAAGCATATTTTTATGAATATATATATATATATATATATAGACTCATGTATAAATATATATACACATATTATTGTTAAATCATATATTTTTATGTACATATATATATATATATATATATATATATATATATATATGCATATATACATACACTTATGTCTGCATATGTTATTAAGTTAATATTATATATATATATAAGAGTTTGGAAAACAGTTACTTTGACATTTTTTATCAATGACGAAATGTCATCAGTATTTTTTTAAATTCTCATGATTCACATATGTCAAGCTAGTTTTTCAAATTGTCTTTTACATTTACTGTTTTATTTACCAGATTTTCATGAAACTTTACTCTTACACATGCACACACACATATTATTTTAAGATGACCCTACATATTACACAAATAATATATATATATATATATATATATATATATATATACATACACACATAGACATATATACACACACACATATACATACACACAGACATACACACACACACACATATATATATATATATACATATTTATTTATTTGAATGATTGCAAGGCTGTACAAACAGGTAGAAAACAATTTTCTGATTACTGATACAAATGCAACATCTACCTGTTCATAAATACAAATGAACAGCCGCATATATTTAGTGCCTCTATCTATTTAAAATAAAGAAAAGAAATAGTTTCATAAAATGAATTTGGGGTGACTTCTATTTTAATGTGTTATGGAAGACTTTATCATAAAATAATTTTGTACTATAAATTTCCAACTTAAATTTTACCCTGTTCTTGAGACTAAAAGTGAATTAAGAAAACAAAAAAGAAAAAATATATCTAATATCCTGGAAATGTGATTTGAATATTTATTGAATAATCTTTGTCTAGTAACACTCTAGAATATTAATTTACAGCAACAAAGAACATAAGAACCAAATCTCTTGTGTAAAAGTCATAAAATTTTCAACTAAATAAAAAGCTGATAAATATAGAATGTAGCAATGACAAAATTGATAAATCTCTCTCCATTTCACACTTTTCTTTGGTATTTATTAATAAATAAATTTCACTTCCAAAATAAGACAGATAGATCTTATGTAAATAATTAAAGAATATATTAGATTAAAATCAGAAACCCAAAAACTGGTTCGGTTTTGGAAAAATTATTAAAATCATTCTATCAGTTAATCATTTGCATTCATTCACCCAACATGATTTTCTGATTTTTATTTTCCAGTTGATTTTTAAAAAAATAAAAATTACTTAACAAATTAGTTGAGCAATTATCTTCACATATATTCTAATGTTTATAGATTATTATACATTTATTTGTCAATTTAGGAATTAAATATACTTTTTTACACAGTATTTATTTACCCAAATTGTCATTTATTTATTATTTTAAATTTATAAAATTGATTTTAATGGACATTTCTTTATGATAACTTTCTAAAAGTTAGGAAAATTCAGTCAGTCAGTTAAGTGCCATACGTGATACACGCTTGGGCGATCATGTCTCGGAAGAGACATGACTGACTGGGTAGAAGATTATCCTGCAGTAGGTTGCCATTGCTTTTTGCAGTAGACTGGTTGCCGACCAAGGCTACAGAACCCAATCTGTCCTATTATTTAACCCATAACTAAAGGGAAGAGGTGGATTTCCCTTTCCCTTTCCCACTGGTATTTGTGCGTAAGTGAATGCAAGGAATTCAACTGGAATTCAAACTCAGCTTCCCGATTTCTCGCTCTGAGTTGATATCCACTGCATCACGACGCACATCCACAGGTAGATTACTAGGAAGATTACTTAGGAAGATTACTATTCCAAAATAGACCAAAAGCTACATTATTTTTGTTCTAATTTATGCTTTATACTTGTAATTACATGGTATAGTTTATCAAAATTTAAAATCACTTATAAAATTCTTGTCAGTAAGAAACACCTGAGTAGACTTAGAATTATTAATTTTCCTTTCCAATAATATTTAGTTTTAAGCATTACAGTTAAGAGTAATTAGTGGATAAGGAAAAATTTGGGAGTTGTATATTGTGAGGAGAGATCAACAAAATTTAAAAAATATTTGTTAACTTTTTTGTGGGGGTGTAGATTCCTCAACTTTTCAGGCAATGTGAATATGTCTGACACATTTATTTATTTTTTTTTTTTTAATTATTTACTTCCAATGGTTTTCTAAAGAAAATGTTCCCAGGAAAGACCAAAGAAAAAATACTACAGAAAGGAAATAATCTTTTGGTATTTTTCTTCTGTGAAAAACTTATGGTAAACAGATATTTTGGAAGAAAATTAATAATAATCCAATTATTGGAAATATAGAAGGAAATTTAAAATTAATGTTCTTCATAAATACAGTACATATATATATATATATATATATATAGAGAGAGAGAGAGAGAGAGAGCCCAGAAATTAACAGTGTTAATGATGGCTTGCTTAGGGGGAGAAACTGACAGTTGTCATGGAGTGTTTATATCTACAAACACTTCGTTCCCTATATTGAATTCCCTACTCAAATAAATATAGCATATATATATATATATATATATATATATATATATATATATTTCTTTTTTTTTTTTCATTTTTCAGTAAAGGTAAAATTACTTTTATAAATTCCTGACAAATAAAATAAACCTTAACATATTGAAATCAGAAATAAATTAATATTACACTGATATTAATGTTCTAAAAAAGTACATACACAAATTCATAATATATATACATAATCTGAAGGATACTTTGAAAAAGGATGTTTTTCTTATATATATAGGCTTTCCGGTATAATGCTATGAATGCCTATCTATTTCATTTATATAAGCACATGAATACAACACAATCTAAGTTTTAACAAATGTTTTCTTGCATAACACTGAAACCCTTTTAGATAAACCAGTTTGCATGTGTATTTAAAAGTGTTTAGATACTAGATATATGTGTATCTATCTATATGTGTGTGTGAAAAATATTGATTTGTAATAGACATATTTTAATAATTACGAACACTCACTAAAATATACATAGGTTCATGGCAACATTTATGCACACACACACACACACACACACATATATATATATATATATATATATATATATATATATATATATATATGCATATATATATATATATATATATATATATATATACACAATATTGTGTGTATGTATAGTATTTATATATTTACTTAACTCTAGATACATTACTAATTTATACTGATCTATTATACTTACTGGCTTTTACAATTTAATATAGAAAAAATACATTTATACACAGGAGAAACTTTTGCAATTTGATATATAGGATATACAGTTGTATATTACATGAAAATATTAATGTACAATTATGAGAAGGTGGTAAAAAAGTTCTCATCTACACCAAAAAATCCTTCCTCAACAAATTTGATAATGTTTCATCATTTGGTTAAATTTTGGGAGGTAGTTTTGTCTAACAACATTTTAGTGATCCCAAAACTTCATGGATACATATATATATACAGAGAGAAAGAGAGAAAGCAAGAGAGATAGACATAAATGTATATGTAAATAAATATATAAAATTATTAATATATTGCATATATATGGCTGTTCAGTTCAATGTTGAAGGGATGGGCTTCTTTGTAAAGAAGTGGAAATTATTATATACAAATTACAAATATATTTATCCATATTTGTAATTTTGGAAATATTTAAGCATGCCTTTATATACATATATATATATATATATATATATATATATATATATATGTAACTATATTAGGTAGATAAACTTAAGTGCATATATATATATATATATATATATACACGCACATGCAAATTACAAATATATTTATATATATATATATTTGTAATTTGTTAAACATTTAAGCATGCGCACACACACACACACACACACACACATATATATATATATTACAAATATATTTGTCCATATTTGTAATTTTGAAAATATTTAAGCATATATATATAATGACATTAGGTAGATAAACTTAAGTGTGCATGTATATATATATATATATATATATATATATATAATGACATTAGGTAGATATACTTAAGCGTGCATGTATATGTATATATATATATATATATATATATATGAATGTATGTATATTTGTAACTTTGAAAACATCTAATTATATATATATATATAGATATGTATGAATGTATATTTGTAACTTTGAAAATATTAAATTATATATATATATATATATATATATATATAAATATATTAATAATTAATATTAATAATATTATTAATATTAATAATATTATTATTTTTATTAATAATATTAATATTAATTTTATTAATAATATTAAAAATTAATGCATATATATATATATATATATATATGTGTGTGTGTAACTATGTTAGGTAGATAAACTTAAGTGCATATATATATATATATATACACACATGCAAATTACAAATATATTTATATATATATATATATATATTTGTAATTTGTTAAACATTTAAGCATGCACACACACACACACACACACATATGTATATATTACAAATATATTTGTCCATATTTGTAATTTTGAAAATATTTAAGCATATATATATAATAACATTAGGTAGATAAACTTAAGTGTACATGTATATATATATATATATATATATATAATGACATTAGGTAGATATACTTAAGCGTGCATGTATATATATATATATATATATATATATATATATATATATATATAAAAATATATGAATGTATGTATATTTGTAACTTTGAAAAGATCTAATTATATATATATATATATATATAGATATGTATGAATGTATATTTGTAACTTTGAAAATATTCAATTATATATATATATATATATATATATATATGCATTAATTTTTTTCAGAATTACATAGATTTCTTTAATTATATTTATATTTCTGTTAATTCTTTATATTTATTTTCTTAAATGATATTTATAAAATGAAGAAAAATGCTAAATATATTTTAAAACATTGCAAATGAAATGCAGCTTGTCCCCAGAATTATTTATTAATTTTTCAATCCTTCCAGGTCTTTTAAGAAACATTATAGGGATACCTGTGTATAGGTTATATATATGTGTGTGTGTGTGTTTGTATATACTACAGAATACATTATACTACCAATTTTTTCTTTTTAAAGCTTCCTTTAAAAACATAACTTATGCGGGTGCCAAATGTTTTAAAAATTTAAACTCTCCACTTCTATTGCACTGACTTTTTATCCTAATTATAATTTAAGTAATTTTTTCTCTATTAATCACTGATTTTGGGCCATGCAGAAAAGAAACTAACTCCCAAATTCCCAACATAGGTAATAAGTACTTACCTTGGATTAAGAATGAATACAAAGAAATCTTGATTAAAATCAGACAAATAATATCTTCAGGTAACTCAGACAGGTGTTAAAATACTCAAGAGAAATGTTTTTCTTTTTTTTCTCTTTCCAGAAATAAAATTTAGAATTACAAATAAAGTCATTTCTTTCATTCTATGAATTTTTTTTTTAATGAATATTTTTTTTGTTTGGTGTTCTAACCAGAATTGACAACCATAACATTAAAAAATTTTTTTATCATGACATGAAATTAAAAAAAAAAGAAAAGAAGTTCAAGAAGTAAGAAAATTTAAGATGGAAAGAAGATGAAACGAAAATTTGTAAAAAGTGTTGTTTTTTTGTTTGTTTTTTGGTAACAAAATCTTATATAGTAATTAACTGAGGTAGAAATTTCCGTCATTTGCAGTTAAGCTATACAACTGACGTGATGGAAATTCCTCTTGTCCAGACCTAAATTGTTTCAAGACATGAAGAGAGTGAGGATGCATTATTTTAAATGAAAAAATGAATTTAAAAGTTTCTTTTTCTTTGCAAAACTTGATAAATTTGTTTTAGCATGTAAAAAAAATAAGGAAAAATGGAAGGAGCAAAAAAAAAGTTGAGTTGAAAAAAATGAAACAAATAAAACTGAAAAAAGACAAGTGAGGACAAAATGAAATTGATAGAAGGAAAAGAATGAATGAAAATAAGGTATTACATAAAGACAAAGGTGGCGGCTAAAAATAAATAAAAATAAGAAACGTTTTCCAGAATGAAAGAAAGTAAGAAGAAGCATAGTTGAAAAAATCGAAAAATAAAAGAAGATATAAAAAAAAAAAATCAAACAAAATAGAAAAAAAAAAAAGAAAAGGAAAGGTGTGAAGAAAAAATTAGTGACAGAAAAGAAAAAAAATTAACTTAAAAAAAATGGAAAATTTCTAAAAAAAGCATAAAGAAAATTAACAAAGGAAAGAAGACTAAAAAGAAAAACCAAAAAAGTAAAAAAAAAAAAAATAAGAAAGGCAGACAAAAAAATAAAAAAGAATAAAGATTGAAATAATATTTTTTCTTGTGTATACTAGCCAATCATAAGAGTTCTCTAACAACAGGCCAATATTGTTGAAACTGAAAAATGATTCTTTCTCCTTTTCTCTCTTTCTCTTTGCTATTATTCCTCCTTGTGTGTGTATCTTTATCTCTTGTTCTCCCAGCTCCCTTCTCTCTCATTCTCTTCATACAATCCTTTTATGCTATCTGTTTCCATTCCATTCTTCTTTTAATTCTTCTCTCTATCATGGTTTTAGCAGCCTTCTTTGTGGATTCTGATACACACCCTGTTTTTTCTCACCCTCACCTTTTTTACTTCCCACCCTATCATGTATCTTTTCTTAAACTTTTCCTCTCACTTGTACCTTTCTCTACACCTCCTACTCCTTTCCTTCTTCCTATATTTTTTTAAAAACTTTATATAAGAGTGTGTCTATATAGTAATATGATGATGGTGATGAAACTGGTGTTGATGGTAATATCGGTAGATGGTGATGCGGGTGTGTGGGTAGCGGAATGACTGTGGTGGTAGGTTGACGTAGTAGTTACTAAGTAGAAGGAAATAGGAGGAAGAAAAAGTGATGAGGAAAACCAAAGAGTTGAGAAAGAGGGTAATGTAGAACATTTTAGAGAACGAAAAAGTTGTAGTAGTAGAAGGGGGAGGAAGTGAACTTAACGTTCTTCCGCCCACCTCAAACGCACACAACTCATGCATAAATCAGAGAAGTTAATAATGATGTTATTTAACTAATAGATAAATGATTATGATGCTGATGATGATCGCAATAATGATAATGAAGTTGGTGGTGGTGTCAGGGATTGTACTGAATAAAAAAGAATGAAGGAAGGAGACATGATCACGTGGATGGAAGAAGGGTAACGTAAGTAAATGAAGAAAACCTGAAGTAAAAATAACGGTTCCAATGCGCAAGGTTCAGTACAAAAATAAAATAAATATATTTTTTAAAATTAAGAAAGAAAAAAAAAACGAACAGTAGAGGTATCATTGGCTTTTTTAAAACCAAGTTGTAACTAAAGAAAAAGGAGGGAAAAACACTTGTGAAAGTTGGAAAAAAGAAACTATATATAGCGAGAGAGAAAGAAAATAAAATAAATAAACGCTCTGATATACACACTCTCTCTTTTCCTATCTGTCAATCACACATTTTTTCATTTTTTTTTTTTCCCGTTCTCTCCTTCCTCTTTTCTGTCTCTCCGTTCATTTCTTTCAAGGATTTTTTTTTGTCACAGTTCCCACTCTTGAACATCGATGTGCAGAAAGTACACTAAAGTTTTAAATTTGCAGGTATAGCAAAATAAAAATAAAAAAGAAGAAAAGTAGCCCCTCCAAGCCATTTGATGTTCCCTAATTTATTTTTATAAATGATGGGTTAGTCGAGAGAGATAGTACATAAAGTAGAAAGAGAAACAGTAACATTAACAATAAATAACATTAGTTAACAACAGTTACACCTATACTTTTATGATTGTTTCTACGTGTTTTTCAACGGTCAGTCTGTGAAAAACTGTCTCTCTTGTCTCTCTAAAAACCCACGTGGTCAGACACGCCGGTAAACAACGTCACAACAAACATTTCATTTCATCATCGCTGAAACACGGCACAGATTGTCATTCACATTTATAAAGACAAAACTTGCCTGAAGCTTTTTTTTCTTTCTTTTTTTGCTTGCGTTTGTTTCTAGAATTGGATAAAATCAACTTAGTCAAGTAAAAAATTAGTTACTTTTATTAACCAACCAACTAGCCTGTGTAGTTAGTTACCACCCACTTTCAGCGACGAGTTAGTAAATACCTGCAGTACGTACGTTGGAGTGTAATTTGCTATTTGTGGGTGTGACAGCCTTTCTGTTAGAAGAGTCGCTTCTTGGGAGATGACAGTTAACAAGTTTACGATGCAAAATTTGTTTTGTCTTATTGCCAAACTAAAACATTCACGAGTTTTAATTTTATGTAGTCGGGAAAGGTTTATTAAAAAAATGAGGAGAATGCATATTTTTAATTATAATTTTTTTTTAGTTTTACATTTTACGTTTGACGCGCGTTAAACGGATATTTTCCGATTGATGAAGCAAGTTTGTGTACAATGTACGTTTTTTTTTTGTTGTACAAAGCGGTCAGAACTATCGCTTCTTCTTGATGTTTTTAGTTTCAAATCAGCTTCTTGTCACTTGCAACTTCGTTTGTGGAGTGTCCACTGGACAAAACGCGTTGTCGTGAATAAAAAAAAATTTTAAAAAAACCGCAATTTTTTATTTCTTTCTATATTTTTTCTAATGTGCATTATTTTTTGCAAGGAGACATGCTGCTGATCCCAAAATAAATAAAAAAAAAGGTAAAAATAAAAAGCTCGGGGTTATCAAATTAAAACCGTATACTTCATTCCCAAGTTATTTTTTTTTTTTTTTTTTATGAAAAGTACTAAAGCGTGTAAAACTGTAAATGTCTGTTTATTCGGAAAGTCATGTTGAATGAAATTCTGAGTTTTGCAGTGAAATATTTGCCTCCTGTCGAAATTTTATGCTGAATAGCGGCCCAAGCCGAGCGCAATTTAGATGCAAACGTTTAGGGTGGTTGTTATGCGTTGCTATTCGGACCAGCATACTCATTCTGGATGTTAGACTTGAAACGTTTCATCCCCTATACTTCCCGGTCTTCTTCAGTTGATTTTCATCGGACTCGGGGAAATTAACGGAATTTTGATCCGTGCTTTTCATTTAATCTGCGCAGGTAGATTGTTTTTCTTTCCGTTTTTTCGGGTTTTCTATGCTTATGGTTTGTGTATCTTAATTTTTTTCTAAAAGAATTAAGTAGATTTTTTAAAATCCTACATTCTCGTCATTAAGATTTCTCGAATACGCCAGCCGATAAATGTAACAACAAACACAGTTTAAAATGTAAAAATAAAAATGGGGCGTCTATTTCAGATACGAGTATCTACTAATTATGTTGAAAAGGTAATAATGCTACCTATTGATATGCGTAAAATGAAATTCAAGGCGAACAGAATTTCTGCCAAAAAAGTGCTCAATAATTATTATTTAATTTATTTATAATTTATTTAATTTATTTATAATTTATTTAATTTATTTAATTTATTTATAATTATTGAATCAGAATTAAAATTAAGTGCCCGTATAGAGTACAACAGTATGAAATCTTGCCACTGGTATGTGGTCCATCTTAAAAAGCATATTTTAAGGAAGTAATTGTCTGGTAAGGGTTAGGGAAAATAATGAGTTTCGATAAATAGCCGGGTAGGCCACATTCTATAATTCCAAAATCAAATATGTAGGCCACATACTGTGTCGACACTTAAAGTTATCGAAATCAACACTGAGTTTCGTAATTTCTCACTCGTCAGGACTTTCGATAAGAATGATTGTATTGGTTACTAAAATTAAAATAGATCAGCGGTAATTTTCTATATTAGTTTTTTGTTTATATTTAACAATGTACATAAGTGTATGTATGTATATATATATATATATATATATATATATATATATATATCATAATTATACAGTTATCCGCAGACAGTCCTGTTTCGCTGCATTACTGCTGATCAGGACGGTTAGACATACGACTGCTTCTAGCCAGGGTTGGCTGATTCATTTTTGGTCATAATTAAATTAAACCAGAACTTAGTTGTATGAAAAGGTGCTCAATACATTTATATTGTAGAGTTTTTGAATATTTTTCATTTGGAAATAAGTCATTTCCGCAACCTAGGTTTCAACTTTTTGGTATCTTCAGACGATTTATAATAACTGATTTTTTTCGTTTTTCAAACGGATAACAGGCATTTTTATGAACGCGCGACTGGAATTTTTAAACAACCGAAAATTTTCAAAATTGGCGAGGAGTTAAGGATCTTAAAACACTTTCCTCCATGTTTGTAGGATCCTAAGATGTATTTATAGGTGTGACTGTGATTACATGTGGATATTATTTCTGATCTTTGTTTTTTTTTTTCATTTTTATTTTGTTTTATTTTGTTTTGTTTTGAGAACAATACCTGACGATACCGAAACGTTGAAACCTAGGTTGCGGAAATATAAAACGAAATGATTACTGAACCTTTCAGTTGTTATAAATAAACTCACGAGATTAATAGTTGTAACTTTTAAGTGTTTTTTCAGTGCCCCTACGTCGCTACCGAATGTAACACAAGATCGAAATTTAAAGTAGAATTTTAAACTTTACAATACCTTGGAAAAATTGCTCAAGCCTCCACGGCACTTTCTTCTTTGTGCACACCTCAGGCGCCGAATAAGCACCCCGGTTCTTTACTGAAGGAGAGGTACTGCCTGGGAGTGGACCTCTGGGGCTTGAGCTGATTATTTTGAAACTACTCAACAACAAGTGTGAGTCAAAAGAAAAAAATTAAAATTTTTGAGTTTGGGTATCGTTTATAAAATAGACATTCTTTAACCAATACAATAATTTTTATTTTATCGAAAGTCCTGAAGTGAGAAATTACGAAACTCAGATCTGACTCCAATAATCTTCTTATAATTATATTATTTATAATATATCAGTTAATAATACTCATTAGTCTTATTCACTATATGTCCGTTTCTTCAACTGAACCAGATTTTGTGACTTTTTCATCAACAGAACCAAGGACTGATCAACCAACTTCCATAGAAGCGGATATGTTAACGAATGTTTTTGTCCATTAGTGGTTAAACCCAGACCAAATATCATGACGATAATTCCGTATTTAAGTTATTCCCACAGAAAAGAAGGGGTTGGCAGTAGAGAAAGAAAGACGAACGTTAACTCAAAGCAAACGTAGATTAAAAAGAATAAGTTAATTAACAAAAGAATAAATTAATAGAAACGATTTCTGGTAGTATCCACAGAGACCAGGGAATTTTCACAGATAATGGTGAGGCTGATATCAACAGTACTTGGTCACTGATATTATATACACAAATAAAAATCGCATTGACTGAAAATGACCTGAATGAAATCCTTGGTAAATCTAAAATTATTAGTTACTGTTATTAGCTGCAAACGTCTTCGAAGATTGAGACAATTTATGGATTCATTTGTCTAAGTAGATAAGTCGTGACAACAGGGTGTGGTTATAAGACCTGGTTTAGTCAGATCCGTTATTTCACTGGATACAAGAAAAGAAAAAGAAATTGGATTCAATATTTTAGATGTTAATAATACAAGAAAAACAAACGAGAAAGAAATCAGAACGGTTTTTGAGTCGGGAAGACGTCTGTTTTTAGCGAGATGGCTAAATAATCTAAGTCATTGATAGTGAACAGGTTCGATTCTCACTGGGTGTCCTACTACAGTAACTTCATACCAAGTTAAATGATTATTAGTCCTTATCATCACGGATTAGTTTTGGTGTCCTTAAGGACAATTACTGGTCTGGTTAATTTAGTTTTGGTGTTCTTACGGACAAATCCCTGGTCTGGTAATTTTCAGATAAAAAATATCATATTGTAGTTTGGTAGAAAAAAAAGCAAAATTTCTTTTAAGTTTTTTTTTTTAAGAATATTATTATTATTATTTCCTTGAGTTTCTATTGTATATACATTTCCTTTCCGGTCCCAACCAGAGACCTAAGGTCAGAAATGAAATCATGATATTCTCCACTTAGTACTAAAAAAAAAACAAAAAAACAAAAACAAAAAAAAGATCACACACACTTTATATAGAACTAGTAGTATAGCCCTGCGTTGCTCGGGTGTAATGAAAGCTTTAAAACTAATCCATGGTCCTGGAGCTCAGACTCTTTGAACGTTGGCACGAAAGACTAAAAAGCAATAGTTGTTTCCAGTTAAAGCGAAACCGTAAATTGAAAGAAAAATGAATGGCTGTGAGTCAAATTTTGATTTCCTGGTATCGATATCAAATAAGTTTTTTTCGTCATAAACTGAATTTTGAAGGCTAAATAAGTCCTCTGAGTAAATGGTAATATAGCTGAGACTAAGAACTACAAATATACCTACTTAGAGCCAAACCCGAAGGAAAACTAAAATAAAAGGGCTGAAAAAAATACAGACATACAGACAGATAAACAGACACACACACAAACATCTTGCCTTATATATATATATATATATATATATATATTCTGCACTATTGTAAGAACTACAACCTTGAAACTTCTGAATATCGTTTCTTATGTCTTTGTCTATGAGTGTATCAAATTTGATTAAAATCGGACCACTCCTTCTATAACCCGATTTTTTTCGATTATCAATTTTCGATATTTATCGGGGATACCTCGACACAAAACCTAGCTAAGAACACTCGCAGACGCTTATAGTACAACTGTGTAAATTTTCAAGAAAATCGGTTCAGCCGTTTCGTTTAAAGGACACACACACACAGATAAAGTTGCATTTATAAATAAGTTTAGATTTAGATTTAGATATAGATATAGATAAACTCTTCGTAAGGTATGAGCTGTACTTGTTCAATGAGTTTATCAGAACCTTTGCCAATTAATCCGTGTGCTTCAATTACAAATGAAATTGCTGATGTCTTCATTTTTGAGATTTTTATTTTAAGCTCCTTGTATTTTCACAGTCTTTTTTAAAGATCTTCAAATATACATTACAGTCTGCAGTTATTGCCATGTCAATAAGAAGGCGCATTTTGTTTTGCGGTCTCTGATTAAAATGTCTGGGTGATTTGCTTTGATTTTTCTGTCTACCTCTATTGTAAAGTCCCATAGAATTGTTACAGGCTTAATTTCTCTAACCGGGTCTGGTTAATATTCATACCAGTTTCTTACAGTTTTCTTTCTGTAAAAGTTGCATATTTTTCAAACAACAATATTGTTTCAATACGACATGTTGGGTTTTACATTCAGTGGTGGTGGTTGGGGGGGCAATACCATGTAATCTGATACAAGATGGTCAATTGTATCAGGTACACGGTATTGGCACCCACTGAATATTAAACTCGACATGACAGACTGGGTCAGTTGTTGTTGTTATTATTATTATTATTATTATTATTACTTCTGGTTTTCTTGATTTACTGCTTGAAAAAAATCATTTATCAAGTACTTTTTTCCGAAAGGAAATTTTTTTACTGAGTTATCTAAACTTATTTATAAATGGAACTTTGTCTGTCTGTGTGTGCGTGTGTCTGTCCGTTACCTATAGAATCCGAAACGGCTGAAATGATTTTCTTGAAAATTTACACAGTTGTAATATAAGCGTCTGCGAGTGTTCTTAGCTAGGTTTTGTGTCGAGGTATTCCCGATAAATATCGAAAATTGATAATCGAAAAAAATCGGGTTATAGAATGAGTGGTCCGATTTTAATCAAATTTGATACACTCATAAACAAAGACATAAGAAACGATATTCAGAAGTTTCAAGGTTGCAGTTCTTACAATAGTGCAGAAAATCGATTATATATATATATATATATATATATATATATATATATATATATATATATGAGGCAAGATGTTTATGTGTGTCTGTTTATCTGCCTGTATGTCTGTATTTTTTTCAGCCCTTTTATTTTAGTTTTGCTTCGGGTTTGGCTCTAAGTAGCTATATTATCATTTACTTATTTGATATCGATGCCAGGAAATCAAAATTTGACTTACATCCATTCATTTTTCTTTCAATCTACGGTTTCGCTTTAACTGGAAACAACTATTGCTTTTTAGTCTTTCGTGCCAACGTTCAAAGAGTCTACGCTCCAGGACCATGGATTAGTTTTAAAGCTTTTATTACACAAGAGCAACGCCGGGCTATACTGCTAGTTGAGTATAACTGAAAGTTATTTTTCAGCATGTGAACAATGTTCATCAGCACAATTTTTTGCATCTGATTATCTTAATGCCTGTATTAGTATTTATTCTGGGGACTTACCTACAAATGGCCTCGTCCACACCTATGGCTACCGACTCTGAGTGAGGAGTCACTGAGAAGTAGCCACAGAGTGAGTGAATAAGTGAGTCAGGACGCCTGCGAGAGAAAGTACTCTCCAGTTCACGTTTACCTTTGGACTAAGTTTTCCGAGAATATACTATTCAACCTTATATCCGAGTCCGTGTTATCTTTCTATGGCCCTTCGGTCATAACACTGGCGACGAAGAATATTCGAACCATAAAGGGAAACCTCTACCTACAAAAATTTCACAAAAAATGTTACGCCATAACAGTATTCTTTTAATTAATTCCTCGTGCGTTTATTATTGTTGTTGTTATTGTGTGAGGGAGGTGCGCACCGGGAAAGTATCAATAACCCCCTCATGACACCCAGCCTGATAAGGCGCATGCATCACGATCAAATGTAAGCGATATGATGACAGATTTTGATAAATGTAGTACATGATGTTGCAGGTGAGGCCTAGTTAGAAATAGTTTCAGGTCGGTTAAGGCAGTTCACGCAGACGTTCTTTATGATTGAGGATGATCCCAAGTAGCAAGATAGAAACCTTATGTCGCCTTGGGGTCATTCTTCAAACTTAAAAAAAGCAACGCTCTCAACACTCAGACATTATGCTGTTTCACTACTACTAATAATAAACAGGGATGCACAATGTGCTAACCCATCAAAAATATGCCCAACTGGTTAAGTTCAAGTAAATGATAAGCCAATCCGTAATACTGAACAGGATATTTACCGGGGATTATCTTTAATCTATCAAGACAAAAACATGTACATCTATCAATTAAGAGCAGAATGAGAGATTATTATTATGTCATGTCCCATCATATTTCGATTTCTGCTATGGTCGCACTACCTACTAAGTCTGCGGGAAGACCTAAGACAGGTCGTGGCGTGTTGTTATGTACCATTTCATGTTTTTCTATCTCCCCTATAATCCCTAGCGTTACATAGACAAAGTTCTCCTTAGTGTGTGGGCTGTACTTAATAAGACAGTTTTTTGTATTTCTCTTAGGCTGGGGTTTCCAGGGATTCTTTCAATGTGTTGTTTTATTTCATTTTTTATCAATCCAAGTGCACCTATCACTGGTACGACTCTTGTTTTCAATTTAAACATTTTTTTCTATTTCAATTTCCAGGTCTTTATATTTTGACAGTTTTTCGAATTCCTTGGTTGCTATGTTACAATGCGCTGGACAAGCCATATCAATTAATAGGCAAGTTTTTTCTTTCTGGTTTTTAACAATAATGTCCGGCCTATTTGCTTCAATTTTTATGTGCAGATGGGGTTATTATTATTATTATTATTATTATTATTATTTACACCCATATCTTTTCCCAACTTGTAATTTCAATGATGGATGTTTTTCAATATGCTCAGATTTAATTCTTCAGACCTGTCATACGCTTTTGTTTTTTTCCTTTGTTAACTATATATATATTGTAAAAAAAAACCATTCACATCGCTATGAATGGCTGGTCACTCGTATCCAAGTATGCCTATCTACTAGAGCGACTAGCCAATCCCCATTGCAGACGCCTGCTCAGGCACATTTGTGTTTGTTCACCACCCTCAGAGCCAACCGGGAGAGAAACAGAGCGCGTTATCTACCGTTATCTCGCTTGAACATAGCCAGGAAGACTTGGGTCAACCCGTGGTATGGTTTTCAGGCACTTTCCATGGTGAGATTCGAACCTGGACTTAGTGTTCAGAAAACGAACGTTCTAACGCGCTCATATACGCATAAAAATATTTATATAGTTTAAAAAAAAAAAAAAAGAAATAATCCTTGATAATAGCTAACAGATTAATAGAAAGCTCTCGAATTCCACAGATCATTTGGACAGTTTTCACACACTCTAGGTCCAGAAAAAAAATCATTTGTACAAATGCAAGAAAAATTTAATAAAAAGCTTAGTCGCAGTGTCTTGTTAGCAGACTTCAATTAAAACTGTATAAAAGAGGGATTCCTGTTTGAATATACAATTATATAAGACTCATTTATATTCGAAGATGCATTTCAAAAGCTGCTTAGTATTGAAAGAGAGGAAGATTTCATTGAAAACACGGAAAATAATACTAGACTGTGATGCGATATCTATCCTTTAATATAACAGTAAATATTGAACGATCTCATCAAAGATGAAAAAAGAGACTCGAAGCAACACAAATGTGGTTCTGCAGGAGGATGCTGAGGATACCATGGACCGAGCATGTGAGCAACAAAAAGGAAACATATTTAGCATCAGGAAGAGACAGCTGAGGTTTCTGGAGTACATAATGAGAAAGGAGGGCCTGGAGAATTTTTACTCACTGGACAGATAGAAGGAAACAGAGACGGAGGAAAGCAGCGCAGGACATACTTGATTGAGCGAGTGGATGGCTGAGCGGGGCCTGGGAGGGATCCCAAGAGGACAAGTACTGAGAGCGAGAAGGGATAGGGGCAAGTGGAAGTCCATGATCGCCTACGTACTGAATGGACACGGCAAATGAAGAAAAAGGTATGTGTGTGTGTGTTATTTAAATAAATGGGTAATACGTTGTGTTTGTAATATAACTGAACTGAGAAAAGTCGAAAGTACTTCTTATCTTGGATGAAAAAAATCTATGACACCTCCCTTGATAATTTTCATTTTAACATAAAAAAAGCGATTAGACAACTCGAAAGAAGTATAAAAATCAGTAGACACTATATATTTATATTTATTGAATGAAACATGTTTTAATGAAGATATGCTGTATTATATATGAGGGAAAATCTAAAAAGAGAACGAAATCAATCCACTGGAAAATTTATCATCTGATACAATGATATTTAAAAAAAAAAAAAAAAGAGAGATAAAAAAAAAAAAAAAAAAAAAAGAGAGATAAAAAAAACTGGACAGTATAAAGGTAAAAACAAGGACTTAAGAATGAATTATTTTTGTTTATTTCATTAAAAGATTTTGTCTAAACCTGAGATTATCAGCGCTAGTTTTGTTTTTTAAGGCGCCAGTTTGTTAAAATTGGAGACGACTATTACAGCTACTTGTACAATATTAGACAGGAAGTAGAAACGTTTACTTCACAATCACATGAATGACGCTTTCCTGGTGTATCAGATAACTACGGACATTAGGTTCAAATGTATGTTTGTATTCGCGCACACACACGTCTGTGGGTTTACAAATGCGTGTGTGCGTGTAAAAAATCCATCCCGAAAAAAAAGTTTTAAAAAATCCTGGAGTAAAAGCATGCGTGGGTGTAATGTGCACACAAGAAGACAGCAGCCGTGAAAACGTGTGTCACTGTCAACGTTTGTACGTGATTGCTTTTAGTCTTCTTTCTTTTTTTCCCTCCTCCCCAAAAATGTCATCTATTTTCAAGAGGTATGCAGTCGTGGCTCTTCACATTTTCACTTTCCTTTATTATCGGTGTACTACCATGACTTCTCCATAGTTAAGAATTCAAAGCTTTTCTTATCCTTAGACTGGTTGCCACTTAAGGCTAGAGAGTCCAATCAACCGTGCTATTTAACCCATAGCTGGGGGGAAATGTAGATACCCTTCTCAAGAACATTTAAGTAGGAAAATGAATGCGACCGACTAGGCCGGAATTTGAACTTGGCTTGTGCTTTCTTTTATGTGCCGTTTCCCTTAAAGACGTGAGTGATCATGGTTCTCCACAGTTGCCTAGGCTTCGTAGCTCTTGGCTATATTTGTCCCCTTACTAGTCTCTGTTTTTTTTTTTTTTTATCCATTTACACAAGTTCATAAGGTAAGTTACTTATCGTTTCTCTCTTAACTTCTGTATATCTTGTGAATGTCAAATTCTCCAAGCCCTCTTTATTCTCATTCTGAACATTAAGAGTTTCAAATCTGTCTCTTTCTGATTGATTGATTGATTGATTGATTCGTTTTCTACGGCTTATCAACCCTCTACAGGTTTAAAGCCAGAAAATATTTTTAGGTTGTAAAATTTTATTTTATTTTTGCGCCAATAATGATTTAGTGAACAAGTCTAAATAATTAACCCATAACAGGGGGAGAGAAAAGGTGAACTCAAACATTTCCGAAGGGTATTTGCACATAGACGTTTACCTTGTCTCCGCACTGAGATGTGATGTGACACAAGATCGATTTCAGTGTGTGGAATCCAGACGCGTACGCTCAAGCCAGGGCCCAAAATTACCCAGTTCCTACTGCCGTCGGTTGCGCTGGTCTCAGTGGCGACAACCAGTCCATCCCTCTAGTGCAATGGGGTGGTCCAGGCTCAGGACACTGTTAACAGGACCGGGCAACTCATTATTATTATTTTTTTTTTTTTCAGAAGCGTATTTATCCTCAGACAGAGAAACAAATGAGTCGCATTTTGCCCAAAGACAAAGACGCAACTGAGATGATGATGATGATCCTTAGTGGGCAGGCAGGTAAATTTAAAGGTATTTGCATATAAGTGAATATAAAAAAACACTACTAAAATTAGAACTCTGCTCTCTGATTAACAATTGCGAGCCATTATCCATTACACTACACTCACATTCAAGCTTACAGCACCTGATATTCCCAAACGATCGGACGGGAATCAAAATATGACCGCAAGCCCGTCTCTTTATTATTCTAAGCACGTGTTTATTTTTATTTTCTTTAAAATTTACACATTGATCATGTCTTCGGCCATTGGTATTTTCAGCAACCTTTTGTAGAACACATCCCTGTTGTCTCCATTTTCCGCTTACTCTGTGTTGGAGAGCACCCCTTTTTGCACATAAGAATGGACTCGCCTGATATGTACATATCCTGTTTATACAGAAAGAGTAGTTGTAGAGTTGAGTAGTCGTACAGCCGCTTAGTTGGTCAGTAAGTTAGTGCATATTAAGTTGCACTTGTTTTGGATATAGACTCATTATCCGGACATAGTTCTTCACTACAAGACTATTGATTTCTACTAATAGTATTCCTAGTATTCCTGAATTGACTAACCCGTGTTCCAGTTGGTATATTTTTGTTCAGTATAGCTTACATTTTCTATCTCCATATCTGCTTTTGTTATTTATTATTTTGTGTGTTTTCTCAACAAGAATCCACAACAATCTGTGAGAAAATTGTCCAGCATTCACCTCCACATAGAACGATTGATATAACATAGCAGGTTAGCACTCTCTTAAGTGTGTTTTTCCTTAAAACTTCCTTATTGCTCACATGTTCAATCAATAGTATTCTTAGTTTCCTTCTGTAGAACCACATCTCTGTTGCCTCAATTTTCCTCTTCATCTGTGAGAAAATGTCCGATGTCCACTGTCTTACAGAAAAATTGATATTATATAACATTTCAGCACTTTTTCCCAACATTTTTTTTTCTGTTTCATAAAACTTTATTTGCGAACGTAAATTGCGGGGTAGCAGTTCGAAAGTAGAAATTGTACTGCCGGGTTCGAATTCCTGTCAGGTTCGTTACATTCACTTACGCACAAATGGGAAAGGTATGACTCCACTGCTCTTCGCCTCCTACCAGCTATGAGATGAATAAAAGGACAGATTGGGTCCTATCGCCTTGGTTGGCGACCAGTGTACCACACAAAAGAAATGGCAATCAGCCGCGGGAAAATCTTCTGCGTAGTCAGTCATGAATCACCCAAGTGTGTATCATGTTTCGCACTTAATTGACTGAATATTTTGTTTAACGTTTAGAATTATTTTTCATCCTCCAACGTCTCTCTCTCTCTCTCTCTCTCTCTCTCTCTCACAGGCGGAAAGTGGCGAGCCTTTCACTGCTCTGTCACTGCTTCCATGGAAAGTCCTCGGACGAACTACATTCGTTGGTTCCGCCAAGCCTAAACATCGTGACTAAGACCGCCATGCCTCATATTCGATCAAAAACCCCACATTCCATCTGTATTCCATTGGCAAGAAGTAAGTTCTGCTCCAACAGATCTTTCCAGCGAACCACTGCTCTGTGGGTGTTATGGTAAAACACACCTATTCCTCAGATAATGGACTCTCCATCCTATATTAGTAAGAATTAACAGGAAGTTAACAGGAGAAGTTCTTAGGAGTTCATAGAAGTTCTTTAGAGTTCTATTGGAGTTCAGTAGAACCACTAGGTAGTTGATATTAGTCGGCGAAAACTACTCCACAACAGTGGAACAGATTCCCAAGGGGGTGTTTACCCGATTACTACAATTTTAGTCTATCCAAGACTAGGGTTAACTGTTATCTTCCCTTCCTATATGTATAAACTGCATCTTAATGTAACCCTCTAACACAACTTCCCACCCCTATAACTTGTACATGATGAAACATAGTGGAAAAAAAAGGAGGAGGAGGAAGAGGTATCTTTCACTGTTACTATGCGTCTTAGGGTTTCTGTATCAAATTTACCATGGTCTGTTAGAAGATTTCTCAGATATTTAAATTTATCTAGTTTTTTGATGAGCGTTGTTGCGCAGTGGATATCAACTTGGAACGAGAAATCGGAGAGCTGAGTTCGAATTCCAGTTGAATTCGTTGCATTTACTTACTCACAAATACCCTTGGGAAAGATATGAATCCATCTCTTCTTCCTCCAGCAATAGGTTAAATTGTAGGTACCTCCACTCATTTTCGATAAACTTTTAAATTGAATTTTTAAAAATAAAAAAGTTTTTTTGAAACTTTTATTTTAGTTTTAACTGAAAACTAAATGATTAAATTTACTATTTCTAGTAAGCAAAATACTCTGGTGTATTTCAAACAGGAATTATATTGATTGGAATCTGAAATTTTTCAATTTTTTTTTTAATCTTTCAATTTTTCGGCCATTTTTGAGCGATCGACACTTAAAAATCTTGCAAAAATAAAATATAGATCGGTGACACATTATTTTTGGAAAATTAGCAAATTTAATGCTAAATTAATCTGATCTACACAAGTATAACTTTTTATAGCATGAAATTTAGAATAAAACTGTTTCTTAATCACAGACTTGAACATTCTGACCCTTTCGTCGTATTTGAAATGTGCTGACAGCTCGCCAGATGCGAGATAAGATAAGTATATAGCGATCACAAGTGACATAATTGTACAATTTTTTCCGCTAAGGGGAGAAAACCCTGAAACTCATAATCTTTTAATGTACACATAAAAATTACCATAAAAAAAAAAATTTCAAATGCACAAAAAAATTAAAAATTATTTGAAGGCACGACGATTCGTGTTAAACTTTTTAATTTTCGATTAGTAAATATAATTTTCACTTAATAAGTTAATAAACTACAGGCAACAGATCTTTGAATTATTTTAAAAAACATTTTTGAAACTTTATAAATTATTATATATATAAAAAAAATGAAAACAACTTTTAAAATTTCATTATTAATCGATTTTTTTCTTTAGGCTACAATGTCCTTAATATATATTATTTATTAAAGTAATAAAAAACTTATCAAATTAAATAATGTCATAGTTTTATTGCATTTTTTATTTTATCATTGGGATCAGATTTTCGGAAATAAAGGCAAAATTTTTTAAAAAAATAAGAGATGATTTACATTCCCCAATGAGTCCTGCGTTTAACTAATAAAACTAATTTTCCAAACAAAATTTAATTTCTTAAAATTTTATGAATTTACGCCGAGGCGGTGGAATAGCAAATGCAAAAAAATATTTTTATCAAGATATTTCAAAAATAATTTAATTCATTTGTGAATAAGTACTGAAAGTTTCATTAAAATCCGACAATTATTTGATTTTTGCAAGAACTTCAAAATTAATGTATTTGTCACCGGAAAAAACTGAGTTATGTAATATTATGTTTTCCATTGTAAAAACTCATAATGATTTGGTTACCCGCTAACTAAAACGAAAACAAGATTTTACCAAAATTTCAAACGTGTTAGAGAAGGGATTAAATTTTTTTTAAATAATTAAAAAGTACTTTGATCTTTCCTTTTAATAATAACATAAACGTTTTGACGGAAAATGTTTGTTTTTATTAAGTTTCAGGCCCTTTTTTATTTATACTATGTTTTTTTTTTTTTTTTTTTTCAGTGAGTTAGTGGAGGCACCTAAATAGCAGAACAGATTAGGTTCTGTAGCCTTGGTTGGCAACCAGTTTACCGCAAAAAGGAATGGCAACCTACTGCGGCAACATCTTCTGACCAGTTAGTCATGTCTTTTTCTAGAAATGATTGCCCAAGCGTGTATCACGCACGGCACTTAATTGACTGACTTTCTTAATTGTTACGTCTCCTCCAATTCGTAGTTTTCATCTTGTGTCATACTTCTTGCTAATGGATCTATATTTTATCTGATAATTGATGGCTTGTGCTGAAGAGTTTACAAAATGTGTTTGTGAATTTCAATAATCTGTAACTTTACATGAGTAAATTTTGAGATGTGCGGATATTTGATTTTTCGTGTCCAATCCTTTGTGTTCTGTTGTCTTTTTTCATTTGTTTTTCACATTCGTGTATATATGCTTCATTTGAGCAGATAGCGTTTTAAAACAATTTTACGTTTGCACTGAGCTCAACTTAATTTAGCTAAAGTGAGACCAGCCAATGACGGACTTGTACTTTTGACTAAAAGATGTGTGAGAGGAATTAGTTGAGATGTTAGCCACTGTATGACAGACGCTCAACAACATGTATAATTGGGAGCCTTGGATGGTACTTTGTGACTCTCGTTATCTTAACATCATTTGTTTTGTTTTTTTCTACCTAAAAGAAGCAGAACTATTGTATTAGAAAGTGAAAAATTTTCTCAGATTCTGACGTCATTCTATTTTTTAAAAATCTAAAACCGTGAATTTGTTCTGCTCATTCTAAATCTAAAAAAAACAAAAAATAAAAAAGAAAGAAAGAAAAAATAAAAAACACTATAAAATTATTATCTTTTATCCGTAATATTGAATGTATTTAAAATCATTCAACGTTTTAACACGAATGTTAACAAACGTTGAACGTTGATGCTAAAAATAGTCGCAAAACGTTGATTTTTAAGATGGAATGATCTACGTTGTATTTATTTTCAATGTTTTTAGATGAAATGTTCACCTATATTGCATATGAGCCATTATTATGCATAATTCTTCTTCTATATGCCCTGACCATTCAGGGCATAGGCGATCATGGCCTTCCACATCTTCCTTTCCCTGGAGGCTGTTAGCACGCTTTCTCTTGTTACACCACGCAACCTTCGTTTTGTCATCCATCTGATCAGGCTCTTTAAATATGTTATCCGTTGCTTTTCCGTGTCTCTTTTTCCCCTCTATCTGGCCTGTTAGTAGCAGGTTCTCCAAGCCATCCTTCCTCATTGCATGCCCCAGGAACTTCAGCTGTCTCTTCCTGATGTTCAGTATTAATTTCCTTTTTGTTTTCATCATTTCCTCATCATTGCTCACATGCCCGATCCATGATGTCCGCAGCATTCTTCTGTAGAACCGCATTTCAATTGCTTCAAGTTTTTCCTTTATCTTCGATGATGTCCATCATTCACTGCCATATTGAAGAACTGACATCACATAGCAATCCAGTACTCTCTTTGTTGTTTCTAGCAAAATTTTCCTGTTTCTTAATACTTTACAATAAAATTTGTATGAATATTATCTTATGAAAATTGAGATCTAATAGATTGGGTATCATATACACGGCGGAGAGGTGCACGAGACGGCATGCACTAGCCCTCTGTGTATCCACAGTCAATATAAATGTTCTTTTTGTCTGTGTATTGAAAAAAAAAATGCATGGATATGTTTGCCTATTTCGAAAGAACGGAAAAGTTGTATAATTATAATACCGACAAAGTTTTGTTGTAGGTTTCAGTTTTCTCAATGTGTACAATATTTTTCTCTATGTGTACAATATTTTTCTCAATGTGTACAATATTTTTCTCTATGTGTACAATATTTTTCTCAATGTGTACAATATTTTTCTCAATGTGTACAATATTTTTCTCAATGTGTACAATATTTTTCTCTATGTGTACAATATTTTTCTCTATGTGTACAATATTTTTCTCAATGTGTACAATATTTTTTATTTTATCCATAGTTAAGTGAGTTAACGATATGGAAAAGGGATTTAGGAAAGAGAATTTACTGTTAAATGTTCTGACAAAGGCAGGAATGCAAAACTTCCTACGCAATAAATCATTAAAAAAATCTCGTTCCTGACATGTCATGATAATCGTAAGTGAATAGAGTGAATGAATGAGCTACAAAAGTAAACCATTCTTCTTTAATCACACTACCTATACAATTCCAGGCAATAGAAGTTGAACATCTGTTACCACCAAAGTCAAATTTTACAACAGCATACAAATAAAAAATATATTTATGTATATGGGTAAAATTTAAAGTTTAAAATTCTTTGCTAAGTAATTCTGATATACTTAAAAATAAAATAGGAAAATATTCAGAAAGAATATAAAAAAGAAAACTAACAAGAATTAAAAAAGACTAACAATGACAGACGCCTCAGGAGAGAGTGAACTAATATTTTTTTTGTATATAATATATTCATCTTCATATCTAATGTATATAATACCATGTCTTCATATGATATGTATCAACAAATGCATATGCATGCGTCCAATGATAACAAATATACAAACGCATCTGCTCAATCAGTCAATGATAACTGATGTACAAATGCTTGACCAGCCAATGATAACAGATATACAAATGCGTAGGTTTAACCACTTAATGATAGCAGATATATAAATGTATCTGATCAATCAACCAATCACTGATGTACAAATGAATATACTTGGCCAGTCAGTGATAACATGTACAAATGCATATTGGTTTAATAATAACAGATTTACAAATGCATGTGCTCGATCAGTCAATGATAACAGATGTACAAATGTATATCCTTGATCAGTCAATAATAACAGGTTTACAAATACATATACTTCATCAGTTAATGATAACAGATGTACAAATACATATACTTCATCTGTTAATGATAACAGATGTACAAATACATATACTTCATCTGTTAATGATAACAGATGTAAAAATACATATACTTCATCTGTTAATGATAACAGATGTATAAATGCAGATGCTTGACCAGGATAGTTGGCATATTTAAAAGCAATAGCCGTAAAAATAACAATAAAATACATCAGTGTTAAAATAACAAGAAAAACACAAGTGATAAAAACTGAATGACGTCATCTAGATTTTATTATTGGTCTTGACCTGGTAATTCGGCTTAAGTCGCTTTCTCCCCGGCATAAAATTGCTACCTTGTGTCTTTTCTATGAATACTTTTATGGTATTTGTTTAGATTAACTCTTTGCTCTGGTACTTTGACCTTATGGATTTATGCGCAATACTAGAATGACAAAAAGGGCCTAATTGGCTCGCTATAACCGGAAGTTCTACTCTAAATGTATTTTCTCGCATTTCTCACTTGTAGAACTCTCTTCACGTTCCATACTTTCCAGTCAACTTTGATCTTCAAACATGAAAATGTAATGTCAATCGCTATCTACTGTCTTCCGGATTGCTCTTCTACTGTTCTAGTTCCTTCTTAATATTTTCTGTTTCCTAATTATTTCACACCCAGTAACCCCTAAGATTTTAGTGGCTTTATTGCCTTGCTTGGGGTCATTTTGATTGAAAAAAAAAGATATATTGGACATCGAATTTTTTAAAATTGAAAGCGAAACATTCTAAATCTATTTTCAGTGTATGCGTAACACAGGTGTTATTTGCTTTGTAATGTAATTGTAACCATTGTTTGCCTTGTGGTGCCGTGTATATCGGCTCGGAACGAGAAATCGGGGAGCCGAGTTCGAATTCCAGTTGAATTAATTGCATTCACCTACGCGCAAATACCCTTGGGAAAGGTATTAATCCGTCTCTTCCTTCCAGTTATGGGTTAATAACAGGACAGATTGGGTTCTGTAGCCTTGGTCGGCAACCAGTCTACCGTAGAAAGCAATGGCAACCTACTGCGGAATAATATTCTGCCCAGTCAGTCATGTCTCTTTCGAGACATGATCGCCCTAGCGTTTATCACGTATGGCACTTAACTGACTGACTTATTTATAAGTTTATGCAAATATGAAGATACTGATAATTTACAGATTTGTATGTGTGTATGAAAGTTAATTTGTATATTTCTGAATGCACGCATATTTATCTGCACAATTCATCGACAATTTCAATAATGATTGCAGCATGTCACTGGGTTAGTCAGGTAAATATTTGAACTCAATTGACGTATTCCAACTTCTGTTTCCATGAGGTACAAGCCAGATGAGCCATTAATTACCAAGCAGTAGAAGAAGTTGTAGATATTCATTTTATGGCAGAAAAATGAGATTGAATGCCTCAAAGGGGACTGTGTTCCCAACAAAAAATATATTCATAAATAATTTTGTTGGACACACGGCAACATGCCTGTCAAGATGGCTGACCTTATACCTCTCTGACCAAAATTCCATATGGACACATTTAAAGCATCATAGAATTATAGCAGTCTTGATATTCTACGAACTTTCTGTCTGAATTTCTGAAATGAGTTATCATTATTTACAGTTTACAAGCGGACCGTTGTCTTCATTTTTTATGTTGTTATTAGAATTTTCGGGGCGTTTTGGAGAGCACGATAGCCGAAATTTTCTTATAATAACAACAAAAATGGGAGGAAAACCTGCTTACAAATAGTGTAAATAATGCAACATACTTGTTGAGAATAAACATGTGATACATAACCTTAACTGTACAAAGCATTTAAAAATAATGGCAGCTCTTCTAATGGAAAACCACCCTTAATAACAATTATTTAGAACACGGTCACACTGTACTGTCCGTATTTGGAAATCAAGAACATGTTTGCTTTTCAATAACTTAGACTCTTTACAATGATACTTATACACTATTTATTACAGCAGTATAAATAAAATTGTTGGCAATGGCTCATATATTAGCCCAAACTGCTCAAGATCTACAAACATTTGGAAAATTTTTGCACACGTTAAGTCCAGAAAAAAAAACAAAAAAAAAAACACTGGTTTGCATACAAGAAAAATACAACAAAAACTTTACAAACGCACCTTGTCGGTTTTATTTCACAAAGCATACATTAAAGAGAGGTTGCTTCCCAAATACACAACTATAGAAATGCATAAAGTCAGACAAACTTTCATGATATAAAAGTAACAACCAACATGAACATGTCTTTCATCATTGAGGATAGCATTTTAAAATGTGATTAAAAAATTTAATAACACTTTAATCTTCAAATGCTGTCCAGTTTGTTGAAAAAAAAAATCTTACACATGATATCACTTTTATATGATACACATATATTTATTTAAGAAATATAGCGTTCCAAATAATTCCAGTATGAAGCTAATAAAATATTCTTGCTTCAGCACTGATAGCATTAATGTCAGTCAGTTAAGTGCCATACGTGATGCACGCTTGGGCGATCATGTCTCGAAAGAGACATGACTGACTGGGAAGAAGATTATCCCGCAGTAGGTTGCCATTGCTTTCTGCGGTAGACTGGTTGCCGACAAAGGCTATAGAACCCAATCTGTCCTGTTATTTAACCCATAACTGGAAGGGTGAGACGGATTAATACCTTTCCAAGGGTATTTGCGCGTAAGTGAATACAATGGATTCAACTGGAATTCGAACTCGGCTCCCCGGTTTCTCGTTCCGAGCCGATATCCACTGCACCACAACGCACATCCCAGCATTAATGTACTTAAAATTAAAAAAATATGAACTTTGGAACATTTCTCCAAAAATTTGTTCTGATGCGTGACAACTTGCATGGATACTGGAAAAATATGATAAAAATTAAATGCACAGACTTAGTTGATTTTGATAAAACTTTCTTGAGTGAACCATTCAGTTGCCTAAAGATACCTTGTCTGATAAAAAAAACAAAATGCATGAAGTCATTGCAGAAGTTCGCGCCCGATTAGAAAATTAAAAACAAAGTTTTACATACTCCCCAAAAAACATTTATCACGTTAAGTGCAGAGTCTCCATTGTTTTTTCACAATTGTCTCCCATCATTCTTGCTAATGTGATTTTTGTAGAAACTTTGTTTTCTTTTGGAGAGGTAGTTTTTGATTGAATGTACAGAGTCAATTTTTTGTCATTTAAATTGTTCTATAAAGATCAAAAGAAATGAAAATCCGTGGGAGTCAGGAGAGTATGGTTAGTGCAGAAGGGTTTCCCATTTCAACTCTCTAAGTTTCTACAAGGCCTGTTTTAAAACGTGCGGCCTTGCGTTGTCGTGTAGGAAAACGGCACGTTTTCGATTTGTTAAAATTTTCTTGAACTCAAATCTCTTCAGATGTAGAAAAGCAGTTGAGATATCGATTTTCAAACTCTTAACAATCTCTTCCGTCGAAATCTTTGGTTTATTCTCCATAATGACAAACAAAACGTCTTTATCACCGTTGGAAGGTCTCCCGGAATGTCACTGATCAGATTAAAATCACCCTGACAAAATCTGCTGAACTGATTTTTCACTGCTCAAAGAGCTGGAAAGTGATCCAAATAAATCTTCTGAATGTGTTTTTGGTAAATTTTCGTTTTAGGCCCCGAAGGCTTTTCTCGCTTCAAATTTATCCAAAATAGCATTATTTCTGTGCAAATGTATATGCTGGACTCAAATCAACAATTAGTTATTGAAGAAACCTACCTTTTTTTTATCTGAACGTCCAGAAAAAAATCGAACTTCATGTTATCTCCCGTAACTTTAACGCAATCATGTAATTAACTGCTGAATGACTTTCGACGTAGGACAACAAATTTCGGTCTATTTTCGGCCGATTTGCTCCCTGTCATGAAAGTAATACGCTATTTTATCTCTACGCGTATTACTTTCATTACAGGAAGTAAATAGGCGGATGTTTCAGTAAAGGAAGCAAATCAGCCGAATTTGTTGCCTACGCAGAAGGTCATTCTGCAGTTAATTACATGACTTCTTGAGATTTACGGAAGACAAAATGTGCGAGATGTAGTTCGTGTTAACTTTTATGGATGTTCAGATCAAAAAAGGTAGGTTTCTTCAATAACTAATTGTTGATTTGAGTTCAGCATATACATTTGCTCAGAAATAATGCTATTTTGAATAAATTTGAAGAGGGAAAAAAGCCTTCGGGACCTAAAACGAAAATTTACCGTGTTTTTTTTTGTTTTGTTTTTTGTTTGTTTTTTTATCGCAGTTCCGACCTTTTATTACTTTCCGAAGTTCATATAGCATAATATGCCGACAGTACAACTTTTCACTCTCCATCTTTAAGGCATTCATTTGCGGACAAAACGTCAATATTCAACAAAGTCGGACTCGCAACTGAACGATGCAAGGATTTAATCTTAGAACACATCAAAAATCGTAATCAAAACAAACATACTATCAAGTTACTGTTGTGAGTGTTGTCATTTTATATTAGCAATGAAAAGCGAGCATAAACTTTTGCAATGATCTGATACTAAGTGCGACAAAGGACAGTAGTGGATATGTATTTGTATACTGATATATATTTTAATTTTACAAAATGTTACGAAATGGATAAACTCTGATATATTTACAATTTAGTCTCTTTAGATCTAGAAAGGTAGTTGATATATTGTTTTTTACACGCTCATTAATCTTTTCTGTTGAAATCTTAGTTTATTCTCTACAATGGCAAACAGAACACCTTCATCACCGTTGGAAGGTCTCCCGGAGTGTTGTTGGTCGTTTAGGTTAAAATCCCCCTGACGAAATCTGCCAAACTACTTTTTGACAGTCCTTAGAGCCGGAACGCGATCCAAATAAAACTCTTTTTTTTTTTTTTGTCGCAGTATCGACGTTTACGACTTTCCGAAATTCCTAGAGCATATGGCGAAAGTACAACTTTTTACCCTCCATCTTTAAGACATACATTTGGGGATAAAATGTCAACATTCAACGAAGTCTGACTCGCAATTGAGCTGAACGATTCAAGGTTTCAATCAAGAACAAAAGAAATCGAAACCAAAACAAACGTTATTGTCAAGTTACTGTTATTTTATATTAACAAACGAACACAAACTCTTGCAATGATCTGATATTAAGAGCGACAAAGGAGAGTAAATCTGAAAGTTATGATCACCAACGTCCTGAAGGGACACGGTACGTAAAAGAAGGTAACTTACATGTAGATATGTATACTGACATATGCTACATAAAGGACTACAGATAAGTATCTTTAAAGTGATTTTGTTCATTATTTTTTACGTATAAAAGGGCAAAGGTTGTTGCTGAATCAACCCATAACAAAAAAAAGGGGGGGCGGGAAAGGTTTTTAAAATACTTTTTATTTTTGTGTTTTAATACGAATTTTATGCATCTGCATGAATGTTAAAGTTCCTTGCTTGCAGTTGTTTGTTAAGATAAAAAGAAATGTGATTTTCTCCGCATGTCTGGTTTCTGGTTATGACAATAAACTGCATTCAGCAGCAAAGCCTCTGATTGGAAGGTTGTGAGAAGTGTGGAACCACTTCTTAAATTCTGTTGTTCCCAGTTGGCAGCAACTGTTAGGGTTCCATCTATGGACAAACAGTTAACACCCCCCCCCCCAAACTGAGGTCAAAACCTAATGAAAGTATACAGAATTTTATAGTAAAAATTTCAGCAATACTTTTTAGAAAAGAAAATATTACCAGCAATACATTAATTCTAAACAACTCAAATACTTCAGTGTATGGATCAGTTATGATAAATTTAATATAGAACATAAGGACACTGAACACAAGGTAGGTTGTGTTAGGGGTACTTTGGTCCAACAACAAAAGATGTTAGAAAACCAAAATATTAGCCTGTGTACGTAAGGCATGTTCTTAAATAGCTTTCTCAGGTTTAGATTTTCATAAGGATATTATACATGGTGTCCAATTTATTCTAAAATGTCTAAACTATTGCTATATGCAACAGTTTTCTTTGCTAATTGAGTAAAAATGATTCAAGGGAAGGAATTCTTTAGGTCTTAATGAAAACAATCTTTCATCAACCTCTATAGATTGGTACCACAAAATAACTAAGAGCTTTACCAAATAACCCAATTAACAGAAACTACATCCAAACACGTCCGATAGCAGTAACTAAATTGGAAAGCTATGGAGATAAAAGAGAAAATAATACAATAATTATGATATTAATTTTGCACATTACCTTAAACAAAAGGTTAGAAAATAAAGTCCCATTAATACAAGAAGTAGTATTATTTTTGAGAATTGTATTTTTCTGAAAAACCATTTTAAGAAAAACATTTCAACAACACTAACTCAATTCGGTCAATTAATGCTGAATGCTTCCTGTGTAGAAATTGTTAATTTCACCATCACTCTTATCCAGGGCAAGTGCATACTATCCCCAAAACCATCAACTTTGGAAAAGCATTATTGGCTGCCCTGGACAGTGTTTTGTGATCCTCATTAACTTAACAACATTTACTTTCACCTACCTACATTTATATACTTTAAGAGAAACGAGGGTCAGTCAATGTTGGACTATAGTAGTCGACAGTTAGTCGAATACGAAAGTAGTCAGTGACCTGGCAAAATTACACTGCATAATACATATTATATCAAGTTCCTAACGTTTTGTATGTTGAACGTATTAGGACCGACTTCAGCACAAATACTAACCTCTACTGAGAAAATAACTCCACAACATTTACATAGCATGCAAATATCTTGAACAAAACTCATACTGAAAACCATTCCTTTATATGAAAACTCACGATTTTGCCATTTTAATCATTTCATCCCAAGCATGATAATAATGCCACTAAAATGCAAGGGCCTACTGCACGTGAGAAAATATGAGTAAAAGTAAAAAACATTATTAAGGAACGCGAACAATAAAATAATAGGAATTAAGAAGACAGAAGATAACAATTGGCATTGTATTTATATTTGTGAAGATTAAAGTTTACTCGAAAGCAAAAAAGCCGAAAGTGTGTTCCACAATCAAGAAGTGTAAGAAAAGAAACTGTTAGCATAGAATAGAACTTATACAGTACTGTGCAAAAGTATTAGGACAAGAACTATTTTATCTTTTATGTGGCAAATTGACAGAAAATAAACAATTTAATTAAAGTAATTTTATTTGATTTACTCAACAAATGCTTTAACAAGAAATAAATTTAATATTTAGTATAATAGCCTTTGATCACAGCCTTCATTCTGTCATCACAAGCTTCTTCAATGTATGTAATGGTATCTCCTGCCAAGCAGCTTGTATTTGTTCCCAAAGTGTGTCTTGTGAAGCAACATTAGATTTATCAATTCGAGAGGGAGGAATAAGAAAAAAGTCAGTCATTTCCAAAAATAATAGAATAATGAGTAGTTTCAAAATAACTTGTTTAACAAAAAATAGGAAAAATTATTATAATTTCTTTTTAATACATTTCTTTTACACCTAGTTTTAAATAATCAATATTTATTAGCAATTTACTTGGCTTTTTACCATGTATTTGAATTTCAGTGAGGTTTTTAGGAAAATCACCCCTGTCCTAATACTTTTGCACACTACTGGTAGTGTGCAAAACTGTTAGGACAGGGGTGATTTTAAACTTTATTTTGATGTCTCATAAAAGATAAAATAGTTCTTGTCCTAATACTTTTGCATGGTACTGTATGTAAGATAAAGTCATAAATAATATAATTTTAAATAAAATATACTTTGTTTCAACTATTTTTCCTGTAAGTTAAAAATAAAATGTAATTCAACATTTGTGATTAATGAAGTTAAATCAGTACTTGGCCTGTAGAAATTGTTTGAAATGTTTAACTGAACAATACTCATACAAAATTTCTTTATAATCATTTATCTGGTATAAACTATGACTCCACTGGATTAAAATGTCAGTTTAATGTTTATGGTCAGTAAAAATATTTAAGAACTTTAATCCTAATTTTAATGCTTATAGAAGGAATTTAAATCCTAATTTTAATAATCTGGGAAAGGCATTGTTCTTCTGTCCCAGGGGAAGAAATAGTGAGAGAGAGAAAGAGATTAAAAAATCTCAAGTCAGCAAAGTTTACAGAAAATGCTTGCTTTCATTTCTGAAACATCTCAAGTTTATCCATGGTTCTGACATTAAGTAAGTTTGGCTACATCTATCAACATCCTCTACGAAGTGTTTCAAAAAGTAGAACTGAAAACAAACCATTTTGAAACAGAAATTATGATCTGAATTGGAATAAACGCAGTGATGTCATATATACTAATACTATTATAAATATTCAGAAGGTTAGAATTAAAAAATACTAAGCACTTCAAATACCTTGGTGTATGGATCAGTTATAACTAAACTAGTACAGGAGATAAGGAAACTGAATAAGAATATTGATTTTCTAAGTGTAGCTTAGATGTGGCACAAGGCCAAAAGTATGGAGCACCCAGTATGGATTGAACTCGCGAGTCAGTTGTAATTGATCTAACGAGACAGGTTTGATATAACCTCACTGCTGATCTTGAAAAAAACCTCCAATTTGTGGTAAACTGAAGTAAGAAATGGCTCATAAACTTTAATGCTTCCAAAATGAAGCTGCTATCTGTCAACCACCATAGACAGTCCCTCCTGCCCCTCATCAGCATGGGCCAAGCTAGTCTCCCTGAAAGCAATACACTGTGCCTCCTTGGCCCCACTCTTTCAGCCAACCTCAAGTAGAACAACTACATTGAATCAATAGCTAAATCTACTGCTAGGAATATGCATTGGATGTGCGTTGTGGTGCTATTAGATCAGATTAAAAAAAAAACCAGAAAGATTTACTTTAAAATCTAAATCATCCTCCTGCCCACTTTTGACATCAGATTTATCATTTCGCCCGCCGACTTTATTTTGTGGTGCCGTATTTGAAACATGTATGAAAACTGGTGCCGCATATCCACGTGTACAAGTAGAGATTTTAAGATCGAAGTTCAGCCAAAAAAGGAAAAGAAAATGGCTAATAGTGGATATTGGCTCGGAACGAGAAATTGGGGAGCTGAGTTCAAATTCCAGTTGAATTCCTTGCATTCACTTACGCGCAAATACCCTTGGGAAAGGTATTAATCCGTCTCACCCTTCCAGTTATGGGTTAAATAATAGGACAGATTGGATTCTATAGCCTTCCAGTCTACCGCAGAAAGCAATGGCAACCTACTGCGGGATAATCTTCTGCCCAGTCAGTCATGTCTCTTTTGAGACATGATCGCCCAAGCGTGTATCATGTATGACACTTAACTGACTGACTGCTAGGAAAATTGGGTCACTCTGTCGGGCCAGGAAGTTTTCCTCGCCTGAGTACATCTTGCATATATACTAATCAACCATTCATCCATGTATTGAATACTTTTGTCATGTCTGGTCAGGCACCCCTGCTATTCATTTTGGGGTTCTCGACATGCTCCAGAAGAGAATCTGCAATGTAACTGATCTGGCAGCTCGACTTCAGCCACATTGATAGCTACAATCTTGAAGAGTTTAAATGCAATGTCAATTACCATCTCTTATCCCCTTGACTCTCATGCTTCTCTTATCTTTTCCCCATCACCCTGTGTATATTGTTGTTCTCCCTTTTGCACTCCACTCTCACACCAGTATTTCCATCCTTCTCTTGCCCATTATCTGACAACCTCTGTCACCATTTCCTCTTTGGTTCCTTCTTTGCTCTCTTCATATGTAACCCTTCATTCTTCTTTTATGTAGCCCACTGTGCACCAGTGGTAGTACTGCCTTTGCCTGGGGTAAAACAATTACAAAAAACATTCTTTGTTCTGTATTCTTCTGTATTATAATTCTTTATTTTTTCTTTTTCTTCTTCTTTATCATATTATAATTCTTTATTTTTTCTTTTTCTTCTTCTTTAACATATTATAATTCTTTATTTTTTCTTTTTCTTCTTCTTTATCATATTATAATTCTTTATTTTTTCTTTTTCTTCTTCTTTATCATATTATAATTCTTTATTTTTTCTTTTTCTTCTTCTTTATCATATTATAATTCTTTATTTTTTTCTTTTTCTTCTTCTTTATCATATTATAATTCTTTATTTTTTCTTTTTCTTCTTCTTTATCATATTATAATTTTTTATTTTTTATTTTTCTTCTTATTTAACATATTATAATTCTTTATTTTTTCTTTTTCTTCTTCTTTATCATATTATAATTCTTTATTTTTTCTTTTTCTTCTTCTTTATCATATTATAATTCTTTATTTTTTCTTTTTCTTCTTCTTTATCATATTATAATTCTTTATTTTTTCTTTTTCTTCTTCTTTAACATATTATAACTCTCTTTATCCTCGATTAGTTATTAAGTAAATGCATATGTTACATCTTGCCATAGCCTTGGATAAATAATAGACTATCCCGTTTTGAATGGAGGGGAAAGATATATCAAAGATGCTGTTGGATTTTAGTGAGAAGAAAAAAGCATGGTACATAATAATAAAGAAAGAGAAAATAGAGAGAGAGCAATAATGCTCTCATTCCTTGCCTGCTTTACTGAAATGGAAAACCATGTCAATTTTGAATTTGTTTTGTACCCCCTTACTGCTTTAAATAATGAGCTGCATTTATACTTCTGTTTGTTATTACAATGCCTTCGGAAGGTTGTTAATCTCTAATATTTACACAGGAATTCTATAGTCATGGAAGTCACAAAGAGCTTATTCAGTCATTAGTTTATTTCATTGAGTGAGAGGAATCAAAAGAAAACATGAATCAAAACGTAAAAGATCTTGTCTGTCTTTCTTTGTTCCTAATACCTTTTTTCCTAATTTTATTATTATTATTATGTCATTTTTCATCATATTTTGATTTCTGCTTTGGTCTCACTACCAACCAAGTCTGCGGGGAGACCTAAGGCAGGTAGTGGCGTGTTGTTATGGCTCCATTTCATGTTTTTCTATCTTCCCTATCATCTCCAGCATTACATAGATAAAGTTTTCCTTAGTGTGTGGGCTGTACTTAATAAGACAATTTTTTGTATGTCTCTTAAGCTGGGGTTTCCAGGGATTCTTTCAATGTGTTGTTTTGTTCCATTTTTTATCATTCCAAGTGCACCTACTATCACTGGCACAACTCTTGTTTTCAATTTCCACATTTTTTTTTTTATTATTATTATTATTTCTGTTATTAGCAAATTATCTTTATTATTATTATGAGGAATTTTATTATTACTATTATTTTATTATTAGGAAAGAAATGTATTAGGGACATATGTTCTCAAATCCAGTTACTGTTATTGCTCTTTCAAGTATTAATGAGGTTTCTTTCCTCACTGTTTAAGTAGAATGTCAGCATTTTGATTCTGTCATTTTTTTTCTTCAAGTTACATGTGCCATCCATTTTATCAGTTGCTACTATTGAAGGTCCTGAAATTATATGGTTTCTGTTATTTGTTACAGTTCTTCATTTTTCTATAATTTTTCAAACTATTTATTTATTAGAAGTCATAAAACAACTCTACTTGTCTATCACTATAGCTTATAAATGCAACAGGATTTTAAATTTGGCACCATAGTATACTGGATTAATGTTTGAATGATTTATCAAAAGAAATGAACAAACACACACCTATATATATATATATATATATACATGTATGTATGAATAGGTCATTCTTGCTTATGTGAAACTTCTCTTGTTACTTGAGATCTGCTCTCCAGATGTTCAAATTTTAAAGGAAACTGGTCCAAGACTTATCTACAAAATTGGTTTCTAATATTTGGAATACTCTGTAAGGTTATATTTTCTCTTTTCTATAAACATTTTTTTTAAAGAGAAGTATAATATGTAGTAAAAGATAGAAGTAAAAAATTATTCCTTTCTGACTTCAGGTAAAACATACACGTTATCTACCAATGAAAATTGACTAACAAAGCAAAGGTGTTCATTCTTTAAACTTACAGAAAGAATAATTTGCAAACTTTATATAAAAAATCCAATTTAAAATGAAAAAATATAAAGTTGATAGATCTTGTAAGTATCCTTTCTTAAATTAGTTTAAATCATTCACTGTCATCTTTAAAAAGTAAAGTAATTAAACACCAGTTTTCACAGAATCACCAAAAATAAGCACCATTGAAAATGGTCAGTGCCTATATCGGTGATCATTTGGGGATACCAGGTATAGCAAGCTTGGATGGTTAGGTGGTGTAATGCTTGGAATTGGAAATTAAGGAGCCAAGTTTAAATTTCAGTAGGGCTTGTTATATTCACTTATGCACAAATGCCACTAAGAAAGATATTCACTTGTCCCCTCACTATGGGTTTATAAGTAGGACTTGTATTTGCAAATCATTATTATCTCCAAAAATACCTGACAATATAAAAAGTATTTTCTGGCTTTAAATAACCTGCAAACTGTTGATAACCTACAAAAATAAATGAATCAATAAAAAAAGTTAAATCAGAAAATTTTGCTTTAAATAAATTAATGTTCTCATTGACCGAAAGAAAAAAGAGTATATTTACTTCTTGAGAATTTATTAATGAAATACAGAAAAAGAGCCTGTTCTTTTGCTGTTTGAACCATTTTTGTCTGAATTTTTGAGATGCTAAATTGTCACTATTATGCATGGATTTATTCAGATTAGTATTCAAATCTTGGTTGTTATAATTGTAACATTTTGACTAATGTATTTTCCAAACTTCTTCAGGTATATTTTGTAGCTGGTTTGAATATCAAAGTAAAACCTTTATTCAATGTACAGATTGCTCTCATTTTACAGTCCATGTCTGAGGAAATTTCATATCAGTTACTTTTTCCACATATGATTAGTCTCCTTGACAGTTGAAGGAGAACTGTTTACTCCAGTAGATTGAATAATTGGTTTGCTTTGAAAATCCCAGATGCTTAACAATTATGATAAATAAGTGAAGGAAGTTGGAGGGTAAAATGGGGTCAATAATACACGAACAGCAGCGTTCAGAAGGATAGCGGAATAAAAATGAGACACATGGCTGCCATACATATATCTACCTTTTTGACTCTCATGCAAATCAAACATGTGTCTACCCTTTTGACTCCCATGCAGAGAAAACCCATGTCTATCTTTTTGATTCTCATGCAAATCAAACATGTGTCTACCCTTTTGACTCCCATGCAGAGAAAACCGATGTCTATCTTATTGACTCTCATGCAAATCAAACCTGTGTCTACCCTTTTGACTCCCATGCAGAGAAAACCCATGTCTATCTTTTTGACTCTCATGCCAAATCAAACCTGTCTCTCTCCTTTTGACTCTCATTCAAATCAAACCTGTGTCTACCCTTTTGACTCCCATGCAGAGAAAACCCATGTCTATCTTTTTGACTCTCATGCCAAATCAAACCTGTCTCTCTCCTTTTGACTCTCATTCAAATCAAACCTGTGTCTACCCTTTTGACTCCCATGCAGAGAAAACCCATGTCTATCTTTTTGACTCTCATGCCAAATCAAACCTGTCTCTCTCCTTTTGACTCTCATTCAAATCAAACCTGTGTCTACCCTTTTGACTCCCATGCAGAGAAAACCCATGTCTATCTTTTTGACTCTCATGCAAATCAAACATGTGTCTACCTTTTTGAATCTGATGCTAAATTGATATGCTACTTTTTTTGATTTTCATGAAAATTAAACCTGTGTTTACCTTTTTATTTTTTATTCAAATCAAACATGTGTCTACCTTTTTGGCACTCATGCAAATCAAACATGTGTCTACCTTTTTGAATCTGATGCTAAATTGATATGCTACTTTTTTTGATTTTCATGAAAATTAAACCTGTGTTTACCTTTTTATTTTTTATTCAAATCAAACATGTGTCTACCTTTTTGACTCTCATTCAAACCAGACCTATGTCTACACATTTACTTTTTCTCAAAATGACAGAATTTAACATTAAATAGCTAACAAAAAGTTTACATTGGATAAAACAAGTCAACCAAGGTAAAATGAGGGTACTTGTCCAACTAAATCAATGTTTCATGTTGTGATAAATTAATTTATTCAGTTTGTTTTTGAAAAACATGTGAACATACATGTTTTTAAGCACAGACAGCTAACATATAATAACATTGTATATAAGACAAGGAAGTCAGCCAGAAGACCATGAGAAAGAATAATAGTCACAATTTATACTTATAAGCATAAAATAATAAAAAAAATTTCGAAACACTTTTTTGGCTTTATCTTCATAATGGTATCAGAGTAGAATATGTCAGTGTCTTTCTGATGACAAAATTAAAATGACAAATTTTTGTATTCAAGACAATACTCCCTCCCCTCCTCACAAACACACAAATTTAAGGATTTACATATTTACATTTTGTCATATTAGAAGAATGGGATAAATCACTTATCTACATTCTTGATATTCTCAGGATTAAAATCAATATCTTTACACAAAGTATGTACTGTTATTTCTTATTTTTTGAAGATGATATATACAATATTATTATTATTACTATCATTATTTTCTTTTTGAGGTAGGGCAAAGTTTAGCAAATTTAAACGACAGTCAAGAAGAGGAAATGAAATTTAACCCACTTCTGGATGTTTTGTGGAGCAAATTATTTGTATGTTTTTGCTTTTTGTTTTTAAAGAATTACATAATCACTGGACTGAAGTACAAAATCACAGTTTTGACATTTACAGATTGAATGACTGTAATTACAACCACCAAAACAGTTATTAATAATAATAATAATATTAATGATATCATGATGACTGTAAGAATATTAATTGCAATAAAGGCAATGATAAGAATAACAGCAACAATAACAAAACTCCTCCTCCTCCTCCTCCTCCTCCTCCTCCTCCTCCTCCTCTATGTGGTTGATAATTGTAGTTTTTACAAATTTTCTTTGGAATACCAGATATCTTTTCATTGCTGTAATGATGATGAGAATGATAAATATAATTTTTTAAATTAATGAATTATAGATAATAATGATCATGTTAGACATTGTCAACAACAGCAGCCCTAACTCACTAAAACTTAACAAATATCAATAACAGTAAAAATAGAATTTTTAAAAAATGGAGAAAATAGAGAGTGTTGTCATGTTGGTTGGTTCATTTAACCAGCATATCAACCTTCATTAGGTCATTTAATGCTGAAAATCATTTTGATTTGTTTTATTTAGTTTGCTTTATTGTTTTTGTTCATATTTTTGGGGGGCGGTGGTGGATTGTTTGAAAGGCCATTTAAGGCCAGAAGCATATTTTTATTTTAAATCACAAATTTTGTTGGTAACATTTTTCATTAAAAAATGTTTTGATGGTAACATTTTTCATTCAAAAAGTTTTGTTGGTAACATTCTTCATTCAAAAAAAGTTTTGTTGGTAACATTTTTCATTCAAAAAAGGTTTTGTTGGTAACATTTTCCATTCAAAAAAGGTTTTGTTGGTAACATTTTTCATTCAAAAAAAGTTTTGTTGGTAATATTTTTCATTCAAAAAAGTTTTGTTGGTAAATACTTTCATAGCATTTTGACCCCAGTTTGGGAGTTAACTATTTACCCATAGCTGGGACCCTAACAGGTGCTACCACTCTGGGTCAGGGTGGATCTGGGAACAACAGCAATTAAGAGGTGGTTCCATGCTTCTCACAACCCCCCAGTCAGAGGTCTTGCAGCTGGATGCAGTTTAAGGTCATAACTCAGGACCATGTTATTTAGAACATTTCCATTGTTTTATGACTGCAATATTGATAATTATTCAGATTATCTCAAGTGGTTACCCATGTAGGTACTAACCAGGCTTGGTGTTGCTTAACATTGGTGATCATCTGAGAAAAGGCATTTAATATTGGCTGTAAGCTGGATCCCTAGCTGCAAATGCAAAACTTGGAACCATAAGAAAAACATTAGAATTGAGATTAGATAAATTAGAGATTCAGAAATGTCTTGAAATTGTCCAAAAAATGGTAGAATTCAAATCTGTGAGGTCATCACTTGATATTGACTCATTCCACAGTTTCACCTGTGCCCAAATTGAACATGACACATAAACACAACCAGAAATTGGTTATGATCAGAATTCATTGAGTTTGAACGTTGTCTTCAGCTCCAGCCTGCAAATAAGCCTTAAATTCACTGATTCTCTATTGATAAAACTTTTAACAAACAATGTTTGTGTTTGAAGCTTTTAAAACTTGCACAGCCCATTCTCTGACTACATTTACTCAAAAGAAGAACAAGTCTACATCATTGGATGCAATAAAAATTGTGGGTTTATATAAGGGTTTAATACTGTGGAAAAACCTCTGACAGGATTAAACTGATGTAAATATTTAATAACAATGTCATGCCAGAATTCTTCTTGTCAAAATCCTTCATGCTCATTTATAAATCTATCATTCATCTAAGCATTGAATATTGCTGCCCTATCTGGATTAGTGCTTCTATTATATATCTTGAGATTCTTGATAAAATTCAAAGAAGCACCTGTAATGTAATTGATTCTGACCTGGCATCTCAACTCCAGTGACTCTCTCACCAATATGACATGACACCATTATTTTTTTTCTACAAATACTTTCATGACAATTATTCTTATGAGTTTTCTTCCTTAGTACCTCAAATGCAGGAACTGGAAAGTGCTACTAGGTTGGCAATTAGGTTTTACTATTTTACTGATTAAGCGAGCAACTGTCAGTTCTATTCTGGTATTTTTTTTCTTGAGAATACTGTTGTCATATGTGGTCAGGCAACCCTGCTGTTCATCTCTGTGTTCTTGACAGGCTCCAAAGGAGAATCTATAATGTGATTGGTGCCGACCTGGCAGCTCGACTCCAGCCACTTTCTCACCGACAGGACATGGCTCTTTTCTGTCTCTTCTACAAATATTTTCTGTCTCTTCTACAAAATATTTTCATGGCTTCTGCTCCGACGAACTTAGGCCACTGGTGCTCTCTCCACAAGAATTTACTTGTGCAACCAGTCTTGCAACAAGATCCCACTCTTTTACTGTTAAATCAACCAAATGCAGCAGACAATTCTACTCTATCAACTTATTTTCTTGCACTTCCCACCTGTGGAAATCCCTTCCATATACTTGCTTTCCTGAGGGCTACAACCTCGAGCAATTTAAATGCAATGTCAATTCCCATCTCTTATCCACTTGACTCCAGTCCTTTCTACATCACCCCATGTATCTTGTTCTTTTCCTTTCTCTCTACCTTTGTAACTGTCTTGACACTTGTGTTCCCATCCTTCTCTTGCCCTTTCTCTGACACCCCCTGTAACTGGTTTGTCTTTCTCTTCACTCTCCACCTGCCTAAACTTTTACTCTGTTATGTAGCCTCCTGGGCATCAGTGGTGGTACCACCTTGCTTGGGAGGAAACAAATAAAAAAAAAACTTTTTGCTTGTGAAACTCCTTTCTGATTTCATGCCGCTCTGTCAACTACAATCTTCGGAGATTTAAATACAACATCAAATTATCATCTTCTGTCTTCTTGATTTGTCTTTTTTTATTCTCTCTTTTTTTTTTTTTTTTTAAAATCATATCACCCTGAGCAAGGTGGTAACACCACTGATATGCAGAGGGCTACATAATAGTGAAAAGATTGTAAAAGATAAAGCCGGAAACCACATCCTAAACAGGGAACAAGGGATGAGCCTCTTAACCTGTTCAATAGACATGGGTGGAGTGTGAACCAGGCAATAGATAGATCTATCTACTCCAATTGAAAAAAAACCCCAAAAAACAAAGTGAGAAGTTTGGAAAAGAGAAAGCCAGAAAACACATCCTAAACAGGGAACAAGAGATGAGTCTCTTAACCTGTTCAATAGACGTGGGTGGAGTGTGAACCGGGCGATAGATAGAGCTATCTACTCCAATTGAAAAAAAAAAAACAAAGTGAGCAGATTGGAAAAGAGAAAGCCGGAAACCACATCCTAAACAGGGAACAAGGGATGAGCCTCTTAACCTGTTCAATAGACATGGGTGGAGTGTGAATCGGGCAATAGATAGATCTTTTTTCTTCACTTCTCACTAAAGTCTTATTTTCTTTTTTTCACTCCTTGTAACCCCTGCATTCTAATGGCATTATAACCTTGCTTGGAGCAAAATTATTAAAAAAAAAAAAACTACTGCCTTATAAATTGAGGTTTTGCTTTATGCTTTCTAAAGATGAAACGCTGACCCTACTAAAGTCATTTCCATACCTAATTATCATACTTTTTAGCAATGGTTCTGAATGAGATAGGAAAATTCAAGACAGCTCACAAAAATGAACCTTCAAAATTTTTCAGCCACCTGATTTTTATTAGTTTTCTCTTTTTAGTGCTGTTGCTGATGCAAATATTTTTTCACAAGAGCAGCAATTTTTCTGCATATTTTCTTCTGGTAACGAAGAGGTTTTATGTCCTCAATCTGAGACTTCTCTACACAATAGTACGAGATGTTATTTTATTATTATTATTTTTATTCTATCTCTCTGTGTATGTGTGTACGTACCTAGATCTTTTTTTTATTGGGATCTACATTTGAATTCATCTTCATTCCGATCTTCCAACTTCATGTAAGATTTGTGCAAACTATCCTCCATAGTTTCATTACTACTGTGTTCTCTTTCTCCATCAGAAGCACTCTTGCTTTTTTTCCCTTTCAGCTTCCTCTTCCATCTCAACTTCTTTGTTGTCATTTCTCCATCTTATCAGAATGAGTTAATAAATTCTTTCCACTTGTTGCTATTATAGCCATATTATGTCCCTTTTGTGCAATAAATTTAGCATTTTCAGGACTTTATTCTCTGACTTTTCTATACCACATTTTTTCATTTATTGTTATAGGAGATTTAATTTGTCTTCCCATCAATGCAGAAGGACTTTGCATTCTATCAGCATATGGAATAGCTCTGTAACTCAGTAATAGTTTCAGTAGGTAACTATCTATGGTGTCTCTGGATGGGGATTTAAGGTTACATTGGGATAACAAAATCAAAGTAAACCACAAAATATATTCTGATTTTTTCTTTGTCCTTAACATTGAAACTGCTATTCATGAGTTGAATTAAATACTTTGTTAAAATTGTCCTCAAATCTGTCTATAACTAGATACAAATTGATCAAAACATTTAAAGAGATCACTATGATTCTCTAATAGGCTTACTCAGATAAAAGTATATGCCTTTTGGTGTAAAAACAGCAAGTGCTATTTTTCAAAAAGCCACAGAAAACATATTGACTGGTGGTGTTACAAATATGATCATCTATCAAGATGATATGTGTACTGGTGCTACCAGCAGAAAAGAGCTAAAAAAATTTTTAAAATGCTGGGATGACCATAAACAATAATAAATGTGTGTTAAATTGTGACTCAATATTGTAATGATATCTTCTAGTTTGTGATGTAGAAGCCCTGCCTCTGTACTGTGTGATGACTGACTTAGTAGTAGTTGTTCGACACTATGCAAAATAGCACAAATCTATTTTGCTGGTGTCACCACAGTTTTCTTCTGCCCTTCTTACCTTCAATCTGCCTTGTAAGTATCAAATTCTCCCAAAACTCTTTTTTAATATGTGCCCTACAATGTTGAGAATAAGATTCCTTTTTGTTTCGATTATCTCTAACATTTTGTCATTATGCTGATGTTCAGTCTATAGTATTCACAGAATCTTTCTATAAAAGAACATTTCTGTTGCTTCTTCTTCATCTGTGAGAAGATTTTCTAACATTCACTACCATATAGAAGCTTATGGCATATCACGTCGAATACACCGATTCACGTTCGATCACCGAAGTTAAGCAACATGAGCCTAGTCAGTACTTAGATGGGTGACTGCTTGGGAAGTCCAGGCATTGTAAGTGTTCAGTGACAAATGTGCGTTGTGGTGCAGTGGATGTCAGCTTGGAAAGAGAAATCAATGAGCAGAGTTCGAATTCCAATTGAGTACCCTGCATTCACTTAAGCAATGGTACCCTTGGGAAAGGTATTAATCCGTCACTTCCCTCCAGTTATGGGTTAAATAACAGGATAGGGTCTAGAAGCAACTCATCCAGTGTTGGTGTCACAATAAAAACACCCTTGGTAGCCCTGGTGAAACATTAAGTATTCAGCTATTTGACAAGATTATGAATTTTGCTATAAACTGCGCCAGGGTTCCAAATGCACAGGGAATGCTGGGGGGGGGGTGTAATGAGTTCTATCTCAGCCAAGGCCGCAGGACAACAACAACCATATAGAAGAACTGATATTATGTAACAGTTCAGTACTCTTTTCTTTGAATTTAACAATATTTTCCTATTCCTTAATACTTTGCTTAGCTTTTAAAAATAATTTTTGCTATTCCATTGTGCCTTCAGATACCAGTGTCACACATTTTGTCTTCTGTTAAAACATTTCTGTAAAACAATGTAAATTGTACTTGTTTGATTTCAGTATCTCTAATTTGTAATTTTTATGTTGGGCTGTTGCTTTTGCTGGCAAGCATTCATCCTGTCTCTTCAAAATTGATAAAAGTTTTATACACACACTCACACAAATCTCTCACTCTCTCTCTCTCTCTATATATATATATATATATAAGATAGAATAAATAAAAAAAAGGTAAGCTTTAATAAAAGTAAAGCATGTTAGACTGAGACAAGTTTCCTACCTTGTTCTTTATTTATTTTCTCATCTTGTTAGATTACAATCTCTCTCTCTCTCTATCTATCTCTCTCTGTGTATATATAGCGCCCGTAGCTCATAGGTAGAATCCCCGACTGACACCAATTTGGTCGGGTTTCAATCCTGGGTAAAAAAGCAATCGGCTGTCTAACCATACAGATGAGCTGTGATACAGTGAAACAGACCTGTCTGTGGATGACTATTTACACTCTCACACCCTGATTGAGCTATTTGGAAGAATGATAGACTTTGAAAAACAGTAGCTATTCTGGCATCTACACATTGTTCATTCAGCAATGAATTAGAACATTCTCAGCTATTGGGCATGTATAATGATAATATACATGCTAAAAAGTATGTCTCCTTCTATCGAGTGCCCGTAGCTCAGAGGTAGAATCGCATACTGATGCCAATTCAGTCGGGTTTCAATCCTGGGTAAAAAGCAATCAGCTGTCTAACCATACTGATGAGCTATGATACAGTGAAACAGATCTGTCTGAGGATGACTATATATATATATATAGTAGAGGCAGTGATAGGGTAACTGCCTTTTGTTTGACTTTAAAGAAGTCTTTTTTTATTTTTTCTCAATGCTACATTTGCTGGTGTATTAAAACTTATTTTATAATATCTCTTTTTTTTATCCATGTTGTTAGAATGTAGTTTACTTCTCTTTAGGGATCTAAGCAAGCCCACATAGAACAATATGCTAACTTTTTCGCGCTAACATGGAGAAAAACGTGAAAATATTTTTCTCTTTAACCGTTTATTTTAAAATCAGTTTTGCTTTTCATTGAAACGGTTGGTAAAATACAATGGGGCCTCACATCAGTGAGGGGGGCCGGTGTGCAATGAAAACCGTAGAGAGGAAGGCCCCGAAACGGTGCACATTCTCTCCTGATGACCCCAAGAATAATAGATTATTTGAACTTTTACGAATTGGATTCCCAAAGACCGTCATAGAAGCATTGTGCCGATAGGATAAGTGGAATTTTAAAAGCTACCTTTTTGGTAAGTTTGAATTACTTTTGCAGTAATTTCCTTCTTTTTGTGGTAGATTAAAGAATTTGCAAGAAACTTGCAAAAATAAGCAAAAACTTTTAATTGTATTTTTAATCCATTTGGTTGCATGATTTTTATTTTGTATATCAAAAACATGATTTACCATTTAATACCAAGTGATTTTTATTTTGGAAGTGAGTTAATAAAAATCTGTTAAAAATTTACTCAACGATTTAGAATATATTGCTCTTAAAAAAAAGAAAAAAATTAGAAATAAAACAACTGAGAAAATATTGTAGTTAAAAACGAAAGGTAGATGAAAGCGAAGAAAAAAGCGAAGAGAAGAAAAAAGCTAAAACAAATGTCGATAATAAAAACAAAAGCCAAATAAAAGATTTTGTAATTCATGAAACCATTTAAAAAAAAAAACAAAATCTGAATTTTTTTACAAATAAAATACATAAATGTTTTCAGTCAGTTAAGTGCCATATGTGAAACACGCTTGGGCGATCATGACTGACTGGGCAGAAGATTATCCCGCAGTAGGTTGCCATTGCTTTCTGCGGTAGACTGGTTGCCAGCCAAGGCTATAGAACCCTATCTGTCCTGTTATTTAACCCATAAATGGAAGGAAGAGATGGATTAATACCTTTCCCAAGGGTATTTGCACGTAAGTGAATGCAATGAATTCAGCTGGAATTCGAACTCTGCTCCCCGATTTCTTGTTCCGAGCCAATATCTATTGCACCACAATGCACATAACTGTTTTAAAAATGTTAAAAATATTTTTTCGATGGTTAAGCTTTGGATATGTTAAAAAAAATTCTAATTAATCAATTATTTAAGTTTTCTTCCATTTTCTCTTTATTTTTATGTTAATTCTTTTTATTTGTTTAACATTACTTGTTTTTACAGTTTGGGTTTTATTTCTACGTCTTTTTGTTTTATCTGAATTTCTTTTCTTCAGGCTCAGCATATTTCCAAGCTTTTATCTTTTTTACGAATTTTTTTATCTTTCTTTTCTTACAACTTTTATATCAATATTCTTTCATATTTTCCTTTTTATTCATAACAATTCTTTCCCCTTTTTTCTTTCTCTCAAAAATCTACTTCTTTCTTTTTTGTTCTTTTCTTTTAATTCCAACATTTTCTTACTTCCCTTCCTCACAATATTCTTTTACTCTTTTTTTTTTTTTTTAGGCAACTATTTTCTTCTTCCTTTTTATTCTTATCCTTTCATCCTTTTCATCTTAAATTTTTGATTTTTCTCTTTTCTTTCCTTTTTAATATCTTTGTTTATTTTTTCACCCAACTCTTTTCATTTTCTCCCTTCTTTCTTTTCATATTATCATTAATCAGGTGATGAGTAGGTGTTAGGTGTGGAGGTTGAAAAGCACTTATTTTCTTCCCTGATAGCAAATAAACACCAAGTTCAAAATCATTCCTATCCATTCATCCCCTCCCCTATCATCTATTTCTCCCCTCTTGATATTCCTTATGTTTTCTTTTTTCTTTCAACCCTTTCACTCATCTTCTCCACATCCTAACTTTGCCTGTTGCCCCACTCAAAGCATCATCTGAATATTGTCTAACAGAAGGGAAGATTTGTCATCCCAATGCATTGTCCTCTACAGTTGCAAATTTTATTTGGTGAATCATTCCATTTGCAACATTCTGTGTCTTCCTATTTGTTTTGGCTGAGCCTGTTTGTGTTCTAGTGTTGAATGTACAGAATTATAAAACAGAAAGCTTTCTTGAATAATCTTAATATTTTCAATTAACAATATTCTAGCAATATTAGAAGAAATTATATTTTGTTTGAAACTTTAGCAGAAATGGCTATCAATATTCAATGACTTTTGAGAAGATTGTTTTGTTGTTTCCCTATGAGCTTGTGTAAAAAAATGAAAAATGGAGGAGTATGAGACTCCTCCATTTTTCATTTTTTTACACAAGCTCATTACAAAGGTTAGTTAATGTTTAACTCCATCCCTTTTGCCTTCAATATGTCCTGTCAATATGAAAATTTTCAAGTCTTCTTTTCTCATTATGTACCCCTTTTGCCTTCAATATGTCCTGTCAATATGAAAATTTTCAAGTCTTCTTTTCTCATTATGTACCCCTTTTGCCTTCAATATGTCCTGTCAATATGAAAATTTTCAAGTCTTCTTTTCTCATTATGTACCCCTTTTGCCTTCAATATGTCCTGTCAATATGAAAATTTTCAAGTCTTCTTTTCTCATTATGTACCCCTTTTGCCTTCAATATGTCCTGTCAATATGAAAATTTTCAAGTCTTCTTTCCTCATTATGTACCCCTTTTGCCTTCAATATGTTTTGTCAATATGAAAATTTTCAAGTCTTCTTTCGTCATTATATACCCCTTTTGCCTTCAATATGTCCTGTCAATATGAAAATTTTCAAGTCTTCTTTCGTCATTATGTACCCCTTTTGCCTTCAATATGTCCTGTCAATATGAAAATTTTCAAGTCTTCTTTTCTCATTATGTACCCCTTTTGCCTTCAATATGTTTTGTCAATATGAAAATTTTCAAGTCTTCTTTCGTCATTATATACCCCTTTTGCCTTCAATATGTCCTGTCAATATGAAAATTTTCAAGTCTTCTTTCCTCATTATGTACCCCTTTTGCCTTCAATATGTCCTGTCAATATGAAAATTTTCAAGTCTTCTTTTCTCATTATGTACCCCTTTTGCCTTCAATATGTTTTGTCAATATGAAAATTTTCAAGTCTTCTTTCCTCATTATGTACCCCTTTTGCCTTCAATATGTCCTGTCAATATGAAACTTTTCAAGTCTTCTTTCGTCATTATATACCCCTTTTGCCTTCAATATGTCCTGTCAATATGAAAATTTTCAAGTCTTCTTTCATCATTATGTATCCTCGAAATTTTAACTGTCTATTTCTGATTCTAAATATGATTTCAAATGATAATTTTTTATCAATTGTCATATCAGTATGTATTTTCTTTTTTTTAAAATCATATCGCCCCAAGCAAGGTGGTAATGCCACTGATGTGCAGGGGGCTACATAAGAGTAAAAGCACGAGATAGAAGAGAGTGAAGAGAGGGACAAACCATTTAGAAAGGAGCAAGAGAAGGAAGGGAATACAGGTGTGATTACAGTAGTAGAGGTGGAAAGAAAGGAAAGGATATACAGGGTGGTGAAGAAAGAATTCGGGTCAAGTGGTTAAGAGATGAGTATTGACATTGCATTTAAATTCCTGAAGGTTGTAGTCGTCAGAAAAGCAAGAATAAGGAAGCAAGTTCCACAGGCGGGAAGTGTGAGAAAAGAAGCTGCAGGAGTAGAAATGTCGTCTGCATTTGGTTGATCTCACTGTGAATGGATGAGATCCAGTTGCCGGTCTGGTTGCACAAGTAAACACCTGTTGCAGAGGCACCAGTGGCTTAAGTTTGTTGGAGTAGAAGCCATGGAAGTATTTATAGAACAGACAAAGGGAAGCCACATCCCGTTGGTGGGAAAGTGTCTGTAGTCAAGCCGCTATGTCAGTACCTATCACATTACTGATTCTCCTTTGGAGCCTGTCAAGAACGGAGATGAACAGCAGGGGCACCTGACCATATATGGCAGCAGTACTCCATGCATGGATGAATGGTTGATTTGTATATATGCAGGATAGTTTAATCATTGTCAAAACAAGCATAATGTTCTTCACTGATTCTTATAGTTGTGATGAAATAAAATAAGCAACATTTTTTGTTGATGACTTTATTTTTGGTAAAATGAGATTAAAATGCAGAAGAGATTTGTGAGGTGCATGAAGGGAGACTGTGAATGACCAAACATATCAAAAGTAGTTTTGTAAAATTTCAGGCAGGAGATTTTTTATTGAATAATGTTCTACAGTCAGAAAGACGAGTGAAGATTAATAGGGATGAAACAAAGATATTACTTTACAACAATGTAGAAAATCTTCATCAATTATATATATATATATATATATATATCGTCAATAATTAAGCAATCAACACCAAGCTACCCAGGTTTCAACTGTGAAGTATTGCCAGGGTGTTGATTCCTTAATTATTGAGTATATATTTTTGCACTACTTTGTTCTTACTGAATTTTGTATTGACCACTTTTTCATTGTTTCATCCTTTGTGAGCAGTTGTTTACTGTCTACCTCTGCATTATTGTTGTTATATATATATATATATATATATATATATAAAATAGAATTAAAAAAAGAATACATGGATATATATATATATATTTTATATTTACAAACCCTCTTTCCCTGGAACTGAGAAACTATAGTTTATCGTAGACACACACAAACACACACACATATAAATAATTTTTTTAAAGACAGATCTGCTACTAGTAAACAGAAGGTTACAGTGAGAGAAAAGACTGTGTACAGGGGAAACTGAGGAGAGGATAAAAGATGAACGGCATTCAAGAAGATAGAAGATGGATGGCAATTGATATTGCATTTACATTTTTGGTTGTCAAATGTAACATGTGCAGGAAGGGAACTGGCACAGACTGCAGCATAATTTGTCCTAGGGTTGCCACCAGATGTGTTTTCTGGGACATCCATCGATGTGTGTTATGGCACAGCGAGAACCCCTATATTATTCAGTTGTTGATCAGAGTAGCCTCTCTAACTCTATGCAAGAGTTCAGGCTCCATTACCAGACAGAATAAAGCAACTAAAGAACTGCAAACCCAGTATGAAGAGATGTTGTCACCATCCACAAATCACAAAAGATTCTAACAATACTGCTATCAAGGCCTGAGGAAAGGAAAGGAACCCCTTCTGAAACAGAAAGCAAGAGATGAGCCTCTGCTTCTGTATAAGAGAAGAAGGAATATGCACTGGGTGATATGAAAGCATATCTAATTGTATTAAAAAAAAGTTACTCAGTTAAAACTTAGTAAAAGTTAAGATATCCATTGCCGATTCAACAAAGAATTAAAACTAGCAGAGCAAAGTAGAGACCAGAATTCCTCTGCATGTTCTTCACAGAGTGTGGGGGTATGACCAAATATGCAGAGATCGGAATTCCTCCGCATGCTTTTCGCAGGGCCACCAAACATGCAGGGACCTAGATTATGTTTATCAAATTGATTTTGTGCCAAATACGACCAAAGACTCTACAATTTAAAATTATCAGAAGATTGAAAAGATAAAACTGTCTTGTTTGCGTAAATGAAAAATTATTTATTGAGCAGAATAATATCCAATTTATATGTATAAAATTATTAAACTGTGAAAATATTCTAAGATAAAGTTAGAATTGTAAAGGGTTTAAAGAATTCAGAGTTCATTTGTTCTAGTGAAATGTGATTTGTGCAAAAAAAAAAGATAAGTCTATGTTTCACTGTGTGCATCAACAAATAGTAGTAACATCTTTGTTCTTCTCTTTCTTTTGTTTGGACAGTGAGTAGGTTAAGAAGAAGAAGAAGAGACAAAGAAAGCAGCAAGAGAGAGAAAGTGAGGGAGTGTGAATACGAGTCACTGGGACCAAAAGGCGTCTGAGAATCCTCTTGCTACATCGTGACAGGTGTTCTTTCTGTTCTCTGCTTCCTTGTCTCTTTGATTTAACTTTCTTTCTCTATTTATATCAACATGCGATTTGACACCGGCATTACTTTTTCTTAGTTCGTAAGTCACTCTCTTTTCATTGATTAAAATATATTTCACACAGGCTTGCTAAATTTGCCTTGGTCTTTTCCTCAGCTTGGAGCCAATCCCTTTTTCTATTGATTAAAATAGATTTCACATTGGCTTGCAAATTTGCAAACAATGAAGAAAAGAAAGTTATTTTTATTTTGTATTCACCAGAACCATACCTCTGAAAAAAACCATCTGAAACAATCCAATCAGTTTCACAACCAGTTAAGTAAATTTCTTTGAATTTTTGATCAGAATAACATTTTTAAACAGTTGATTCAGTTACCAACAGAGATTCTGGACCATGTGATATGTGTTATGGTGCAGTATATATCGGCTTGGAACAGAAATATTGAATATATATAGGGTTGCGTATATTGGTGTACACCAATATACGCAGCCCTACATATATCTAATATTTTAAAAAAATTAATCAGTTTGTCTGACAATCGCAAGAGCGTGAAACCCAGAGTCACAAACTCACACCTATCTAAACTGAATATGTTAGCTCTATCACTGACATTGAGTGCTTTCAAATAAGTACTGCATATATATAATATATAAATAATATAACATATATAAGAAATTGCATATATATATATATATATATATATATATATATAATTACCTACCCAAACCAACAGAAACTACCAAATGAGCAATCAGAGCTCATCACAAAATGCATACATGAAAACAAGTTTTTATTATATTACTTCAAAATCAGAAAGTAAAAACAAACAAGAACAAACAAATAAAACTAAAAAATAGTAAAAAAATTAACTAAGTAAAAATAAATAAATAAAATAAATTAGCCTAAATCAATAAATAAGAAAATAATAAACAAATTAACAAACTATGAATGCATACATAAACATGAGTAAATGCAACAACCAACCATAAAACAATCTATAATAAATAAAAAATGTTAACAAAAAACACTATAAAAAGCCACAAAACTGCACCTGGATCCATAATAATTTCCACTCAATAGCACCTAAAAAAATTTGAAACATAACTATTAACGCCCACACAAATAACCTTTAGAATAATACTATAGGCTTAGCCATAATGCATCACCAACCAGTATCTATGAATAGTAGATCAAAAACTCAACACACATGGCCTGATGATTGCACTTAAATATGAGGCAAACTGGGTGTTGACTTCAATGCCCATTTTAATATTAACAAACAATCTATCCTGAAGATTGCCACAGAGTGTTGTCCTCAATGTCTACTTATATATATATATATATATATATATATATATATATACACACACACACACACACACATTTACATACACACAAGCATATATGTATATGTATCTAGATATATAGTCGGAATAAAAAGAATCAACAAGGTCTGTTCCTTTGATTTTATTATTGTATTTTCTCAATTTTCAAATAAGTTGTTTAGTATTGGGATCAAAATTGTGGATAAATATTTATCTTGCTTCTTTAATGGTTTTTGACTATCTCGGTCATTTTAAAGAACCAATGTGCTATTTCTGTGGTAGGTAGAATTTCTTTGCTAACATCCTGATATTCTTTGGAAACCTGAATTGGATATCATCTCAGATTGAGAAATCAGATAGCTAAGTTCAAATTCTAGTTGAATTCATTGCATTCACTTATGAACAAATACTATTGGAAAAGATCTTAATCTATCTCTTCTCCCTCCAGCTATGGATTGAATAGCTTGGCAGATTGGGTTCTGTAGCCTCGGTTGGCAAACAGTCTACTGCAGAAAGAAATTGTAACCTACTACAGGAAAATTTTCTGCCTAGTCAGTCATGGTTGCTCAAGTGCATGGCACATAACTGACTGACTGAAAATAGCTAAAAGACAGCAGTTTCATTTTGGAGGCATTAAAATTAACCAGCCATTTCTTGCCCCATTTAGTAACAGATTAGAGGTCATTTTCAAGATCAGCTGCTAATTTTACTTTATTAAACATTTTAGACTAAATGTTAAGCTAGGAGTAAATAGTTGTGTTATCAACATACATATGTATGTCGGAATTGACGTCGACAGAAATATTGTTGAAGATAAAAAAACAAAGTAGATCCAAGAATAGTGTTGGATGGTTGTTTTGTTTTTATGGCATATCAACACCTCAGCGGGTCATTTATTGCCAAGTAAATTTTATTTATTTATTGCTGGTAATACCTTTTTCTTTCAACAATTTATTGTTGTTTTGCATATAAGTTTTGTGTCTAGTAATATTTTTTCTTTTCGAGTATCAAGATTCATTGGGATTTGTTTTTGTTTTTTTTTAAGGGCAGGGTCCCCAAGTCCCACCCTTGTTATTTAACCCATAACTGGAGGGAAGGGACGGATTAATACCTTGCCCAAGGGTACCAGTGCTTAAGTGAATGCAGGGTATTCAACTGGAATTTGAACTTGGCTCGCCGATTTCTCTTTCCGAGCCAATATCCACTGCACCACAATTCACATTCATCACTATATGCTTACAGCACCTGGTATTCCAAAGCAGTCACCCATCTAAGTACTAACCAGACTCAACCCGTGTATTCAACGTGATAGGCCGTAAGCCCAAGAATAGTGTGCTGGAGGTCATCCACATTAATGTGAAAGGATCTTGAAAATGGCTATTTAATATCATCTTCATTATACAATTTGTTAAAAATTAGATCACATCCAAAATTTGGACAGAGACACCACAGCTTCTCAGCTTGTGAAGGCCAACATAACAAACTCTGTCAAATGACTTTGAGATCTTTAAAGCCACAGCTTGAGATTCACCATTCTCATTTAATGCTTGACAGTCTCTTTCAGTATTTTTTTTTTTTTTTAATCGTATCACTCCGAGCAAGGCAGTAACGCCACTGATGTGCAGGGGGCTACATAATAGTGAAAAGATTGGAAAAGAGAAAGCCGGAAACCACATCCTAAACAGGGAACAAGGGATGAGCCTCTTAACCTGTTCAATAGACGTGGGTGGAGTGTGAACCGGGCGATGTAGTTGTCCATTATTTATTATGTTAAATTTCTGCAACATCCTGTAAGTAGAAATGTTTTCTGAATCATGTTCTGTTTTCTTTTGAACTGACTTACAGGTGGTTTTCAGGACAGAATTTTCAAAATGAATTGCAGCTATGAAGCTAATTAGAAATATTTAATTTCAAATATGGCACAACTGTCTTAATGTGATGCAACAAAGCAAGTTTGTAAATTAAAGAAATAAAAATCTTAAGAATGAACTAAAAGTTTAAATAAAAAAAAAATTAAGAAAATCAAATTAGTCAAAAAAAAAAACAAAAAAAAAACTGCAAACAAGACACAAGTTTTAAAATTCCTGAACATTCAGATTAACTGTTTTATACAATCTGTCATTTTAGTCATTTTGTTGCTGTTGGTGGTGGTGGTGGAGATAGTGGGGATGTAGTGGAAAAGGGTAAAATAGGGGTTGAAGGTGGAGGATTTAATACTTTTATTTTTATTTCTTTGGTGGGGGATATTTTATTACTTCACTTTTATTACAATTTTTAAAAGTAATAGCAATTTTGAGATGATTCATAATTTTACTGTCTCAGTGATGACTGCAAACCCTCCTACATCCAACACAACAACCACCTCCCCCTAATCACCAGTTCTATCTAGTCTCTTTACTGATTTCCTTCTCCAAAATTATTTATAAGCTCTTGTCTGACAAGGAGGTGAATTCTTCTCAGTGCAAGTGTTGTTTGGAGAATGGAAAGAAAAAAAAATTGTTGCTGTTAGTTACAGAAATAAAAAGACAATTACAGCAAAAAGAAAATAAATACATTTAATTTGTATCATTTGCTTTCATAGAGATAAACATAGACTGTACAATTTGTAAAAACTTACATACATCTAAATTTATACCATAAAATTAGTCATTTTTTTATAATACATGACCTATGTACATACACCTTTGTGCAAATTAACTGAAACAACTGTGTTAATTTTTTTCTTTCCCCATGAGGTCGGTTTTAGACCCACTGAAGTGACAGGGTGTAATCGATTTCTATTTTTTCCTCAGATTAAAACATTTGCAGTGGTGTACAGCAATATGAATCTATTTTCAGGATTTATGATAAAATTTGTTTGGCTATGAAAATATTGCATCATCACACCCATGCACTATTGTCTTAACTGTTGATTAGTTGTCCTATGGCCATTGTCAGTGATGAACATTACTCCAAAGAAGCATACGAAAATTGTAATGCTGCACAAACATACTAATAAGCCTTACAGAAAGATTGCGGATATTGTTAGTGTCAGCCTTTCAACTGTCAGTCATGTCATCAACGCAAACAAACAAACAAGATCTATCAGTCCAAAGTGTAAAAGAAAATGCAGTCACAAAAAGAATGCCATGAGACAACATATGTATGATAAGGGAAAGTGTGAAAGACCCTAGAATGATATTATTTGTTTTGTTTCAATTAATTTTCACAAGGGTGTACATTGATGAAGGCTGTATTAACAAATGATAAGTGAAATCAATAAAACTGAAAAGAAATCTATTTCTCTCTCTCTCTCTATATATATATATATATATAGCTGGCATTGTGTGAGATTAAGTTTATCTATCTCAGATATTCATTATCTACCTCAGTCTGTTTATTATCAATCAGCCCATTCATTATTTATAAACCTACTTCAGTCTGTTAATTATCTTTCTATCTACTTACCTCAGTTTGCTATTATCTGTCTATCTGTTCATATCTCTCTATTGATCTATCTGTTCATATTGATCTATATCTGTCTTTACGGACACCATCACACATACAATATGTTGGACTGTATTATGTAAGTCAATGTTTTCACAATAGAATTGATATCAATAGACCAATGTTGATATAATTATCAGAGTGTTATTGTATGACAATTATATCATATAAGTTTCAACTTATAATATCCGTTTTTATTAGAAATATTTGAGATCTTATTTGCTTGTATGAGGTTTTATTATCTTTGAGGATTCTTCTTCATCACAATGTAAATAAATATTATTATTAATATAGTGATATTTATTTTTTCTAAACTTTAGCTATGGAAATATTGGGATAGGTCATAAAAAAATATAAACCTGTAAAGAAAAAGAAGATATTGCAAAATTATTGAGCACTGGGAACATAATTATGAGAAAGTCAAACAGACATCTCAGAACAATGGAAAAATAAATTAAAGACATTGACAACATAAATAAGAAATTAAAAATATTGACAATATAAGCATTGGACATTGGTAACATAAGAAATATTGACAATATAAGCATTGGACATTGGTAACATAAGAAATTAAAGACATTGACAACCTTAGAAATTAATGACATTGACAATATAAGAAATTAAAGATATTGACGACATAAGCAATTAAAGTCACTGATAACATAAATAAGAAATTAAAGACACTGACAATATAAGAAATTGAAGATATTGATAATATAAGCAATTAAAGACATTGATGACATATGAAATTAAAGACATTGATAACTTAAGGAATTAAATACATTGACAATATAAGAAATAAAAGATATTGACAATATAAGCAATTAAAGAGATTGGCAACATAAATATGAAATCAAAGACATTGACAATATAAAAAGTTAAAGACACTGAAAAATAAATAAGACATTGAAGACATTGACAATATAAGAAATAAAAGATATTGACAAGAAATTAAAGATATTGACAACATAAGCAATTAAAGACATTGACAAAATAATTAAGAAATTAAAGACACTGAAAACAAGAAATAAAAGACATTAAAGACATAAAAACATGTCTTCAAAAAGAGATTAGAGAAAAATAACAAGGGAGAAAGAAAATGAAAAATAGTCTGATCACCAAGAAAATATTTGAAGTGAGGGTTTCAAATGTGTTTGAGTTTGAGTTTTTGTAACAGCATATCAACCTCCATGGATTATTTAATGCTGACAAGGTAGGGTTTCAAGGCTTTTTTTAATGTTCGATTATAGTGAGAAGGTTGATTTAGTCAGATTTTAACAAACATTTTTTGTTTTTATTCTTTTTTATTTTAGAAAACTGAGAATGTCTTCCAGTTTTGTATTCAAAAATGTTTTGCTGAGAATAATTTTTTCTTCAAAAATGTATTGTTGGTAATATTTTTTCCTTAAAAAATGTATATATTTCTATAAAAGTCTATTTTTATACTTTCATAGTGTTATGATCCCAGTTTGAGGGTTAACTATTTGCCCATAGCTGGAACCATTACAGGTGCTACCACTCTGGATCAGAGTGGACCTGGGAACAACAGCAATTAAGAGGTGGTTCCATGCTCCTCACAACCTCTTAATCAGAGGCCTTGCTGCCGGATGCAGTTTACCGTCATGCCCAGGACCTTGTAAATGTAAATAAAGAGATAACATACAGAATATTAAGTAGAACAAGTAATTTTTAGTGATGACTAGAGAGCTATATTGGATGAAGCTGATGGCTGAACTACAATTTGGGTCTTTCATGAAAATAAGCAACTACTATTACTAAAAAAACAATAAGGGAAAGCTGAAGAAATGTACTGAGTTAATATTATAGAAGGCCATCTTACATTTCTATAAGTCTACCATTTGTCCATGTTTAGACATATATGACCTAATGCTTCTGCTATATATTTAGAGATCCTTGATAAAATCCAAAGAAGAATGAGGAATGTTTCCGGTCCTGACCTGGAATCTTAGCTTCAGTCACATTCCCATTACTGTAAAGTTGCTTCCAGAGTATTTTCAATAAATATTTTCATGGTAATTTTTCAGATGAGCTCTTTGCTATGGCACCAAGACTATGAAAGCTGTGTGAGACTCATGATAAGGTCTCATCAATTTACACTGGATTTTGCTCAACATAACCATAAATACTATATTACAAGTTTCTTTTCTCACACTTCTCACTTGTGGATCTTTCTTCTGGCTCCATGCTTTTCAGCCAACTTTAATCTTCAAACATTTAAATGCAATGTCCGTAACTATCTAGTAGCTTTTAGATGACTCATCTTTCTTTGCCAATTCATTGTAATGTTTCTGTTTTCTAATTCTTCCACATTCAGTAACCTCTTTGTCATCAGTGGCTTTACTGCCTTGACTGAGGTAAATTCAATTGAAAAAAAAACAAAAAAACTCCAAAATTGATGAAGATGCAAGGGATTATTGGAATTTCTTGAACAAGACATTTTTGCCATAACCAAAATGCATTAAGTTGAAAAGTATATTTATTAAAGACAATGCTTTTTGATGTAGATGCTCAGCAGCCTGAACATATTTGAGAAAGACATCAGAGTAATCAAAAATCTCTACTGGCAGCAAACTACCTGCATACAGTCAGGTAACGAATTCAGCAGTTATAAAAAGATAGAAAGAGGCGTAAGACAAGGATGTGTCTTTTCACTGGATCTATTCAACTTGTACAGCAAGACTATTCTAGGACCCTAAAAGTTATGCCAGGATTTGTCATCGCAGGCCACAATTTAAAGAACCTAAGATACGCAGATGATACAGTGCTGATAGCAGACACAGAAAAGAAACTACAAGACCTCCTACAGAAGGTAGCTGAAGAGAGTAACAAGAAAGGACTACAAATAAATGGCAAGAAAACCGAATGCATGGTCATCACTAAAAAGGGCAGCCCAATATGCTGAATACAGGTTGGGAATACTAAAACCAAGCCGGTACAAAAATTTAAATACTTGGGAAGTGTTCTAACAGAAGATGGAAAGTGTGACACAGAGATCTGAAGGCAAATTGGCATGGTGAAGGAAGCATTCCAGAAGTTAAGTAAAGGATTAGGAAACAGGACAATTTTGCTAGAAACAAAGAAGAGAGTACTGGATTGCTATGTGATGTCAGTTCTTCAATATGGCAGTGAATGCTGGACAACATCATTGAAGATGAAGAAAAAACTTGAAGCAGCTGAAATGTGGTTCTACAGATGGATGTTGCGAACATCATGGATTGATCATGTGAGCAATGATGAGGTTTTGGAAATGATGGAAACAAAAAGGAAATTAATACTGAGCATCAGGAAGAGACAGCTGAAGTTCCTGGGACATGCATTGAGGAAGGAGGGCTTGGAGAACCTGATACTAACAGGCCAGATAGAGGGAAAAAGAGACAGGAGAAAGCAGTGGATAACATATATAAAGGACCAGATCAAATGGATGGCAAAACAAGAGTTGTTTGGAGTAACAGGAGAAAGCATGCTAAGAACCACCAGGGATAGGGAGACGTGGAAAGCCATGACTGCTTACATCCCAAAAGGACAGGGCACATAGACGAAGAAGAAGAAGAAGAAAATTGATTATGGCTCACCTTGATAAAACTAGTTTCAAAGATACCACATTGTTGGAATTGTCACCAGTATCTATGAATACTAAACCAATAATAACTGTGTTTGGCATCATTAGAAGAGATTTATGCAAGAAGGGAAACAATTTAAGCAAAGGTGGTCTCTGGAAAGAAATAAAAACTGCTGAAAGTAATAATAAACTCAAAAGAGTAAAAAACATAACAAAGGGTTGAAGCAACTGATAAAGGGTATAGTACGTCAAAAAGCCCCTAACAATTTGTAAAGTTATAAAATGATAATTTATTTAGACGTAAAAGATATTCTGCTCATCTAATATATAGGTCTATATCTTTTGAATTTTCTTATGAATAAAAAATTCTACCTGAATTTATGTTTTGAGGATTGATAATTATTTGTACACTTTTTTTTTCTTATAATCATATCACCCCAAGCAAGGCATTTTACTGCCACTGTTGTGCAGGAGTTACATAGGAGGAAAGTTATGAGAAAGAGTGACAGGTTATAGGGGGTGTCAGGAAGTGAGTAAGAGTGGATGGAGAAAAATCATGAGAAAGAGGATGCAGGTGAGTGAGATAGGAGATAAGTATTGACTTTACATCTAAATTCTTGGAGATTGTTGTCATCAGCATATATGCCTACTTGGGATCTTATTACATCGAGAACATCGTTAAAGTAGATAAGGAAAAGCATAGGGTCTAGAATAGAGCCTTTAGAGACACCCGCATTCGTATGATAGTATTGGGAGTCATGTCTGTTCAATACTACCTTCATTGTGTGATTTGAAATGAATGACTGGATAAGGTCTAACAATTATCCAGTTATACTATAGCCTTGCAGCTTGCATAGAAGGCCAGCATGCCAGACTGTCAAACACTTTGAAGATATCTAGGGCAACAGTTTGGGCTTTGCCATTTTTGTCAAGAGCCTGGTGTATATACTCAGTGATGGTCATGAGCATATCAGCAGTAGACCTGTTTGTCAGAGAAGAGTCAGTGGGCTGTGAGATGTTGAACTACCATGGTGTTGATGATGGCTTTGAACACTTTGCCAAAATTGATAGGAGGCTGGTAGAGCAATAATTAGAGGAGTCAGAGGGTTCACCAGCATTTTTATATATTGGAACCACAGAGGAGGACTTCCAGCAGGCAGGAAAGCAAGAAGCAGAGAGGCAGTGGTTATAGAGTTTGGAGAGGACAGAGGAGAGTTCAGGGGAACATTTCTTCAGTACAATGATTGGGATTCTGTTGCTGCCACAGACACTCGCTTTATGGTGTTCAAGCTTTGAAATTATGTTAGAGACCACTGAGGAGGTAATGTGGATGTCATTCAGTTGGGCCTCAGTTCAAGGTGGGAAGTCAGGTACAGATACTCCAGACAAGTTTAGTGTTGAGTTAGTGGAGAATCAGCCTTGTCTTTTGTAGAGGTAAGGACCTCAAATTCATTGATTAGAAGGGGGATTGAGGGTTTGCTGTTGTTTAGTACACTTTTACAGAGCCTCCAGTAGTCTTTGGAACTGAACTTACATTCAGTTCAGTTTGAAATTCCCTGAAGGTTACCTGAAGGACATAACATCCAAAATATTGTGTAATAACAACCAAGATGAGGACATTAGTTCAAATGTAGTTAAATAAAAAATATTATATTGCATTTCATTGGTTTTTATAAAAAAATATTTGCTTATTTTTTCAAAACTATTTTGTGGTTAAGAACTATTTTCCACTCTGCAACCTCTTTTTCCACATACAAAACATTGCAAGTCTATTTTTTAGTTCCACTAATACAGATCTTTAGAACAAGGATATACCATGCTACTTCCACATCATTAAATCAGCCTCATTTCCTCCATGTTCCAAATGTAAGAAAAAAGTTCCACTCAGCTTTTTCCTCAAAAGTTCTACTTTGTGAAACAGACTCTTACATAGGTGTTTCTTTGAACACTTCAAGTGAAGGGTCCATCTTTATCTCGCATTCTTACCTTGTAATCTTCACTTTCTACTACTTCCTCTTTCAGAGAACATATCTCATCTATTATAACCATCTTAACAGTAACTCTCTACATTGAGTGACTCTCAGTCATTGTAGTGAATGGACTTTAACATTAAAAAAGTCACAATGACTGTGTTCTAAACAGATGCTTACTTGCAAGAATATGACAAATAATTATAAACCTTTTACATAGTTCTAGAATGAAAGATGAAATTTCTCACTTTAGGTTTTTATGTGGGTATTCTTGAAGAATATAGCTGGCTTATGACTAATACGGGACAGGGCTTATTTAGCAAGTGTTGTTTTCGATGCAGTCATTCAGATGGATTGAATGGTTGTGGATTTAAGAAAGAAGAAATTGCACCGAAAAACAAAAGATCATAGCAAAAAAAAAAATTAATGTTAAGTTAAAAAAATCAAACAAAAATGAAATAGTTGGTGTTTTATGGGGAGGGTAAAGAACAAGTTAATTAAACAAAAACAAGGAGATAAAATGAAAAAATTGAAATTAATGAAAAGGTGAAATAAAAAGAAGTATAAAATGGGAAAGAAGAAGGGGAGAAAAAAGAGGAAAAACAAAAATGGAGATAGAAGGAATGATGAAGAAGATTGTAAAAAGAGAATAATAAGAAAGAATAGAAAAACATCTGAAAAGAACTTGAAAGAGAAAAGAATGGTAAATAGGATAGATGAGAAATTAAAGAAAAAGAATTTAATGCGACTGAAGAAACAGCAAAAAAAAAAAATGGGAAATGAAGAAAAAAACTGGAGAAAGAAAAGTAAATGAAAATGAAAATAAGTTTGGAAAAAGGAAAGGAAAAGGAAGAAAAAGACTGGAGAAAGAAAAGTAATTGAAAATGAAGGAAAACTTTGGAAAAAGGAAAGGTAAATAAAGAAAAAGACTGGAGAAAGAAAAGTAATTGAAAATGAAGGAAAACTTTGGAAAAAGGAAAGGTAAATAAAGAAAAAGACTGGAGAAAGAAAAGTAATTGAAAATGAAGGAAAATTTTGGAAAAAGAAAAGATAAATGAAGAAAAAGACTGGAGAAAGAAAAGTAATTGAAAATGAAGGAAAATTTTGGAAAAAGAAAAGATAAATGAAGAAAAAGACTGGAGAAAGAAAAGTAATTGAAAATGAAGGAAAAAGAAAAGGTAAATGAAAAAAAAGACTGGAGAAAGAAAAGTAATTGAAAATGAAGGAAAAAGAAAAGGTAAATGAAAAAAAAGACTGGAGAAAGAAAAGTAATTGAAAATGAAGGAAAACTTGGGAAAAAGAAAAGGTAAATGAAGAAAAAGACTGGAGGAAAGAAAAGTAATTGAAAATGAAGGAAAATTTGAAGGAAAAGGAAAAAGGAAAGGTAAATAAAGAAAAAGACTGGAGAAAGAAAAGTAATTGAAAATGAAGGAAAATTTTGGAAAAAGAAAAGATAAATGAAGAAAAAGACTGGAGAAAGAAAAGTAATTGAAAATGAAGGAAAAAGAAAAGGTAAATGAAAAAAATGACTGGAGAAAGAAAAGTAATTGAAAATGAAGGAAAACTTGGGAAAAAGAAAAGGTAAATGAAGAAAAAGACTGGAGAAAGAAAAGTAATTGAAAATGAAGGAAAACTTGAGAAAAAGAAAAGGTAAATGAAGAAAAAACTGGAGAAAGAAAAGTAATTGAAAATGAAGGAAAAAGAAAAGGTAAATGAAAAAAAAGACTGGAGAAAGAAAAGTAATTGAAAATGAAGGAAAACTTGGGAAAAAGAAAAGGTAAATGAAGAAAAAGAAAAAACTGGAGAAAGAAAAGTAATTGAAAATGAAGGAAAAAGAAAAGGTAAATGAAAAAAAAGACTGGAGAAAGAAAAGTAATTGAAAATGAAGGAAAAAGAAAAGGTAAATGAAAAAAAAGACTGGAGAAAGAAAAGTAATTGAAAATGAAGGAAAAAGAAAAGGTAAATGAAAAAAAAGACTGGAGAAAGAAAAGTAATTGAAAATGAGGGAAAACTTTGAAAAAAGAAAAGGTAAATGAAGAAAAAGACTGGAGAAAGAAAAGTAATTGAAAATGAAGGAAAATTTTGAAAAAAGAAAAGGTAAATGAAGAAAAAGACTGGAGAAAGAAAAGTAATTGAAAATTTTGGAAAAAGAAAAGGTAAATGAAGAAAAAGACTGGAGAAAAAAAATTAATGAAAATTAAGAAAAAGACAATAGAAAAAAGAAAAATGAAGAAAAAAATAGAAAGAAATGAACATTATTAGAGAAAGAAAAGTAAATAAAATTAATAAAAAGAACAAACAGGAGAAATGAATGAAGAAAAAAAATATATTAAGAAAAAGTAAAGAGGATGACTGAAAAAGTAACAAAAAGAATAATGAAAAGAGGAAAAGTAATTGCATCCCTATCGAATTAGATAGAAAGACAGATAGAAAACATATAAAAATAAAGCAAACATATTAGACAGAAACCTGGAATAAAATTCCAAGAAGCCAGCAGGAGTACTGGAGAAGGAGGAATGATATTGAAAAAGTAGATTCCCAAGAAGACTGAAGCATGTCCTAAACTGATTCTATAATCCATCCTCGGATCTGCAATGGTTGACATTCCAGAAGAGTAAGGGGTGATGAGAGAAGAGACAGAAAGAGCAGCAGCAGCAGCAGCAGCAGGAGGCACTGGATTGTGACACATGCTTTACTCCACAAAACCCTAATTATATGCCAGTTCAGTCTGGGATCTTTCAGACGAGGGATTAAGTCCTCCAAGTAACGTTCATTCTCATTTAGGCATAAATATATACAGGGGAAGATTCTTCACTGTGCAGATGAGAAGAGAACTTTGGTTCAAATCGGTACAAGATGCTGATTCTACAGATTACAATGTTAAATGTTGCCAAGGAGCAAATATTCTAAAGAAAAGATGTTTTCTTTCTAAATAACTGAAATAATACTGAACTAAAAATTTGTTTATACAGGCAAATCCTTAATAAGCCATACATAAAAAAGATTACTAAAACTTAGTAATAATCAGATTATAAGCATATTTGCATAATCTATAATATCAATTACTAAACTTTAAAAAATTCAATTCAGCAAGATTAATACTATAAATATTATTTTAGTGGGTGCACAAATTTGAGTAGAAATTCTTTTTTATTTACAAACAGTGAAATTAATGTCTACCGGCATAGATCATTGAATATTTTATTAATGAAAATAGACCTATCGTCAGGATCTGCATTCTTCTTGTTCTCTGTAAAACTACCTGTTAGCTAGGTTTGCCATTAACATTTTGTCCACAGACAGGTAAGACTCAATGACCCTTTTTAAAAAAAAATCTTGTCAGGTCTTTTGGGTGACTGTATCTGCCTACTTATATTTTTTTTACCTGAAATCTAAGTTAATCAATTCATGGATTCTTTTCACTTCAATTTAACAATATTTTTTATTTTAATTTCTTTTCATGAGTACTCATGTTTGAGTAGACTTCCCTGTTTATTTACAAATAGTTGAAGGTCTACTGGCCTATATCATCAAAAGTCTCACACATGAAAGTATAACCTTTGGCAGGAATTAAACCTTCATTCCCTTTATTTTGTAAAAGAAAACCTATTTAACTAGACATTCCATTATCATTTCAGTCATAGAGGACCTTACAGTAAAGTAAGCCTCAGTTAATCTGTTTAAGAAATGCACATTTTTCAGACTTTTCAGTGCCTATATAGGCTAACCCAAACTTTTGTACCCATAATGTAAACAATGTAATTTAAGGAATTAATGAACTTTTTTAAACATTGTTGTTGTGGACCCACAATAGGTCTGGAAGAAAAACACGAATTCAGGTATTAGTAAAACATATATATTGAATGAGAGAACAAATACAAAGGGTGTGACATGTCAGTGGGACTGCCAAGTATTAGACTGGGGTGACTCAACTCAACTGAACTCCAAGAGGCATATTCTCCTGGTATTCATGAAAATAGGAAGAGTTCATTATAGTTCAAAAAGGGTAGATCCCATAACAATTATTTACACCCTTTAGACTGTTGTCCTCATCTTTGTGGCCATGTTCATAATGTTTTAGCTGTTGTACACTCTGGCCCTCTTCAGGTGCTAGGAATTTTAACTTGAATCCTTTATTTTAATCACTGGGGTATAACATTCTTATTCCATGTGTGATGCCACTTCTGGATGCCATGTATCTATCTAACTGTAGCTCAACTCTCTAAGTTATTTTTTTAACACTGCTGTTGCCAGGTATTAATCTCATAACTCTTTGGTTCAAGTCATTGGAACTAACCAACTAACTTGAGTATACATGGCCCACTAAATATAGGCATTGGTTAGTTCCACTGACTTGACCCAAAAAGTTGTGAGTTCTGAGAATAAACGTATTACTTACTTAGATCTGTTGTATCGTGGAGGAATGACAATACACAGATATAAGTAAGACGTTTATTCTGGGTAGATACAGTAGTACATGTCTGTGTAGAGTGGCAACAACTAGTGAGCTGAGTAGACAACGACTGTGCTAGCTGTCAGCTGCCAACTCCACTGTTGCTACTCAATATTAGTCCTTTATATATTGTGAACCGTATGTCATATGTTTGAGCTACATCACAACAGTAAATGACCAGGTCAATGGCTTGATCGTGATGAGTCCTCTAAACATTTCCCAAAGCCAAAGTTGCTTCATCAAATGATTATGGTGACTGTCTGGTGGTCTGCAATTGGTGTTATCCACTACGGCTTTCTGGAAGCCAATCAGAACATTAATGCAGAGCTTTACTGCAATCAACTTGCTGAAATGCATACACACCTACAAAAAAAATGAGACCTGTATTGGTGAATCGACATGGTCCAATTCTGCTCCATGATAATGCACTGACATATGTTGCAAGAATAATGTTGCAAAAATGTCAGAGAAATGTCTCAGACACTTGGTGTTGTTGATGTTTTTGTGGGGTACAGTTGTATACTGGTGAGCCCGCAATGGGCTGACTCATTTTATAGTTCACCAATAGAAAGGTTAATCAATCAGAAGGTTAAAAAATATTCAAAGCAATGTGTATAAAAGGTGACCATATTTTCCCCGAGTATTGGCGATATAGTTCGATTCAGTAGAGTGTCTGACTTGTGAGTGTTAATCTTTGACGTTGTTTTATTGAACAGATTACGTACTGCACTGTTATTCTATATTCATAAACTATGGTGGACATGGTCAACAGGTCTCAGCACTGCAACTGTCTCATGCCATTAGCAGAATATTAGCAAGGTGAAAAAGCTTGATAAATGATTTCCTCATGATCACAATGAAAATAAAAATCTTAAGAATTTGGAAGTGTGATCAATGCCTTTTCTGTGTAACACCAATGATTCTTTTCTTGACTGAATAGTCACTTGTGATAAAAAGTGAAACCTTTGTTATAACAGTAAACGACCAGGTCAATGGCTTGATCGTGATGAGTCCTCCAAACATTTCCCAAAGCCAAAGTTGCTTCATCAAATGATTATGGTGACTGTCTGGTGGTCTGCAATTAGGGTTATTCACTACAGCTTTCAGAGCATTAATGCAGAGCTGTACTACAATCAGCTTGCTGAAATGCATGCCCGCCTACAAAAAATGAGACCTGCATTAGTGCATCTGTAGTAGGGAGAAGGGTGAATGTTTACTAAACCAGTCTTGTACCAAACATAACCAAACTCCTTACAACTTAGGTTTATCAGAATCATCAAATGGTTGACAGTTTAAAGAATAAAAGTATTTTGTTTGTATGTTTAAGTTGAATTTTATCAACAGAACAGAATAACATCAATTTGTAGGAGTTAAATGCTTCAAGAAAAAGTGTAGTAAGGAGTTAAGTGAATCCAGAGTTCTAGTTGTAAGTAGCAGTTCTAGTTGTGTGTATGTAAAGATTAACAGGATAGTAACGAAGTCTGTGTTCCTTTCCTTTTTTATGGCCAGTGAGAAAGTTAAAAGAAGGTAAAGAAATGAAAGTTATCAAAGTTAAGTTTTAAGATTCAGTTAAAGTATCATATTGCTGTTGTTGTCATTGTCTTCTTCTTCTTTGTTGACAGCAAGAATGGTGAGGAGGAAGAAGAAGTAATAAAGGAGAATAGCATGCAAGAAGAAATGGGAGAAAAAAATCCCTGTTACGTGAATATTCGAAAAAATTCCTGTTATGTGAGCGTTCTTAAAAATAAAACAGTAAAATCAGTTACGTGAATATTCGAAAAAATTCCTGTTATGTGAGTGTTCTTAAAAAAACAGTAAAATCAGTTATTGCGGAATGTCTGAAGACACCACGTGGTAGAAACCTAGGTTGCGTAATAACTTGTTTAGAAATGAAGAATATTCAAAAGTTCTACAATATAATTGGACTGAACACTTTTTAATACAACTGTGTACTGGTCTAATTTTATTATGATTAAAAACTAAGTAATTAAATAATCAATATATACACTCCTGATCAAAATTTTGAGACCACTTAAAAATCTTTAAAAAGAAATATTTTTTTACGGATAGATTTTAAACTCCTCCCACTTAAGGTTACCAATACTACAATCTAAAAGGTTATGGAAACAAAAAGCTATATTCCAAACATTTTATTTAGAAATTTACATCTTTATAAAATGAGGCGATTTACACATGATCAAAATTATAAGACCAGAGACAAAAATTCTACGAAATTGTACAAAAAGTGTATGAAAACATTCAACAACCAAATTTAATAATGAGTTCTACCTCCACTGCTTTTGATGACTTCAAAAATTCTGTCAGGCATGCGTTTCCATTAAAGTGCAGGGGATGTTGCTCCAGCTATGAAGATGGCTTCACAAAGTTCATTTTTTGTTGAATATTGTGTGCCATTTCGATAAACATCTCTTGTCATCCATCCTCAAACATTTTCAATTGAGTTCAAGTCTGGTGAGCATGCAGGATGTCCCAAGAGATGGACCCCATTTTCTTGTAGAAAGGTCAAGGTCCATCTTGCAGCATGGATTGCAGCATTATTCTGTTGGAATAATCATCCATCCACACACAAAGATGACCCTCCATCATCAATGATGCTTTTTGTAGCATGCTAACATAACCAGCCTCTGTTTGACAACCCAGCACCATCTGGAGCTCCATCGTCTCTCTGTAAGAAAAGGCACCCCATACCATTAGGGACCCTCCACCACTATGACATGTGGAGAAAATTTCAGGAGGCATGTTTTTGTTATGCCAATATCGTTGGAAGCTATCAGGACCATCTAGATTGAATTTTTTCTCATCAGAAAACAGGACTTTCTTCCACTTCTCAACGTCCCATGTTTGGTATTCACGACCAAACTTTAAGCAGTCCACCTTGTGACGTGGAAGCAGCCGAGGAATTTGTTTACTCTTTTTATTTACCATGCCTTTTTGTCATAAGTGTCGTCTGATGGTTATGGGACTGCAATCAGCATCTGTGACTGCCTTAATTTGACTAGAAGAAAGTCCCCCGTCTTTCATAACAACCCGTCTTATTCTCTTACTCAATGCAGGAGAAATTTTTTGGGGCCTACCAGAGGATTTTGCTTTTCCATAATTCTCACTGTTCTTTAGAAAGTTGCAAATCACAGTTTTGCTGTGATTTACCTTAGCTGCAATCACCCGCTGTTACAAACCTTGGTTATGGAATTCTAGAATTCGAGAACGCTCAACTTTGGTAAGTTTGCTTGCTTTAGGCATGGTAACACCTTTACGCAGTGATTGCTAATCTCTAACTGAACTAAAAACATTGGAATTGCCATAGATCTAACAATTTATACCCCTGGTCATATAATTTTGATCATGTGTAAATTGCCTCATTTTATAAAAATGTAAATTTCTAAATAAAATGTTTGGAATGTAGCTCTTTGTTTCCATAACCATTTAGATTGTAGTATTGGTAACCTTAAGTGGGAGGAGTTTAAAACCTATCCATAAAAAAAAAAAATTGCCTTTTAAAGATTTTTAAGTGGTCTTAAATTTTTGATCGGGAGTATATATATATGTAAGTTTTGAATGACTGACAAGGTACTGTAGTTACGTTTTTTTTATTTATGTTTTCTTGTGATCTTGTAATTTTCTTCTTTTCTGGACATGAATTATATATAAATTATCCAAACTCTTTGTATGTTCAAGTGCTGTTGGCTATACTTTCAGCCATTATCAAGGCTTATTTTATTTTTACTTTTAACTGAATATTAGGATTGTTTTATGTACGTATCTAGAGTTTTAGGAAACTTCTGTTTTCCAAACACAGTCAGCACATCATGGCTGTGTTCATAGTTTATATTATTGAGTGTTGTTTTTTTTTCTTATTAATAATGCTTCCAGTATTTTTAGCATTTTTGTATATGAATGAGGCTGTTTTATTTGTATTGACAGCAAGCATGTTGTAGATGGACCTTGGTAGATCTCCATGTGTATTTAAATTTGACCTATGGTTAGAGAGATGTAACGTGAGACTCTTATGTTAAACATGTAGTAATATGTCCAATATAATTATTTATGAATTTAGATTGATCAGGAACACAATTCTTAAATGGACAGATGAATTCATTGAGGCATTTGGAATTAGAAAGTATTTCTGCTGCAAAATAAAAAACAAGAAAATCATGTTCAATGTTTGTCAGTATTCAAAATGCCATAACTTTTGAGATTATGTTCTCTCTACTTTGGATCTTGCAGGAGAGTTATTATTATTGACAATGATAAGAGTAGTTTTAAATTTTGTTATAGTAAATAGTTTAATTTTATTGTTTTTATATATATATATATATATATATATATAAGGATACAGAAGACATTTATCTCTCTTTAGGGGAGATAAGTCATGTGGGTTGATTTGCGGCCTCTTCATGGGGTCACTTTATACAGTGCCAATAGTCTAGTCATATTTCAGTTAGTTTACAGCAAGAAAATCAAAACATTGCTTTCTTTCGCCCAGCCCCACATGTTCTGAGCAGAGGCTAAATCTGCCTCCCCAGCAGCTAAAAAATTCATGGTTCCATTTCCCTTTGGGAATATATATTTCCCTGATATAGAAAGAAACGTCAGCTTACAGTCCTCAATTTTGGGATATAGATGAATCTGGTCTGTTTGATTCTGGAGCCATAAACATGGCTTCTCCTGACACAGGAGTATCTCCATATTATATTTAAGACCTTTTGGATTTTGTTTTTCCTGACATTCTGATTTACTATGTCGATATATGTGATATATGCTATATGACACATGAATATATATAGTTTTGTGTACATCTTAATATTATAAAATCTATCTTAGAACAAAGCATGTTTGTCATTCTTTTTACTTTCAGCCATTCTATTCTATGAATTCTATGAACTATGGTGGATTCAAATGAAAGAATAAATATTTCTACCATACCTGTATCCCAGGGTGAAATGATTAAGAAAGAACTATCCTTGTGATCTAGGAAATAGGATCATGATCATCAGGTAAGTAGATGCATTTAATCAATGTTCTAGCCCTCATGAACTGAATAGAGAGTTTTATTCAAGACAGACACCTGAAGAAATCAAGATACAGTTATTAGCTTGAAAAGATTAACATGTAATAATGATAATTCCAAATAAAATAAACTTGGCAACAGTTAATGATGGTAAAAATGTGTTGAAAAAAATGGATGCTTGAAGGGTAAACTGCAAACATTGTGGTTTTCTTTTAAATTAAAAATGGCTTCACTTACATAAAATGTCTGCTTTTGTATTTTCATCCACATCAAAACAAGAAATAAAATCAGTGGTCTGGCTCAGATAGGTTTCATTAATTAAAACAAAAAGATCTCAGCAGTTTATTAAGTAATGGAGATAAAATCACTTATTTCTTTAAAAACTATTTATTGGCCAGCCAATACCAGTTGTATTAATTTATATTCATTGTCATTCCTGTTTATGAATCAACCTTTAGCCTTTAGTAAAATATTGTCCTACAGCCATACCATGTACAACCACTGAAGTTAAGCAACATCAAGTCTAGATGGCTAACTGCTTGAGAATACCAGAAGCTGAAAGCATGGATGTTTAAGTGATGTGATGAATAATGTCTCAGAATTGGAAATTAGAGAGCTAAATTATATTCATTTATGCACAAATACTTTTGAGAAAAGTATGAATCGGCTTCCTCTCCACCCAGCTATGGGCTAATGTTCTTATTTCTAGTAGTTATAATATTAAGTCTTGTATATGTTAGAAATACTCTTGACCGACTTCAAAGTCATTTTTTTTTACTGATTTAGAGTTCTTTAGAGCATCTAGTCTAATTCAGTTGTGTTACTAAGAATGTATTATTTACTCCACAATAGTTAATTAGCTAATTAATGTACCAGAAGATTATTATCTCCAAAAATATTTTTCAATTTAAAAATATTTTCTGGCTTTAAATAACCTGCAAAATGTTTGTGAGCCAGTTTATTAATCTTTGATTTCTTCAAGGATAAATTCTGTGTATAGAAAGATGTTTTTTAATTTGTCCATAAATTCTTTTTACTTCTGTAATCAGTAAAATAGAAGAATATGATGAGATATATACTAACTTGTATATCTGTCATCATTTTCTTCTTTGACATTTTTTCTTAAAATCATTTCACCCCAAGCAAGGCAGAACTGCCACTGGTACACAGGGGGTTACAGAAGAGGGGATATGAGAAAGAGGAATGAATTACAAGGGAGTCAGAGAATGAGTAAGAACAGGATGAGAATACAGGTGTGAAGAGGGCTGCAAGAGAATTATTGTGTAGTAGTTTTTGCCACTGAAGGTTATAATTGTGCTATGTCAGTTGCTAATCAACTTAACACACCCAAAATGTTAGGAACTTGGTAATCTTCCACTGAAAGCTGACTCCTTAGTATTCAGCTAACTGCCAACTAATACCAACTGCCTAGTAGTTCTACTGAACTCCAATAGAACTCCAAGACCTCCTAAGAACTTTCTAGAACTTCCTGTTAACTCTTATAGGAGGGAGAGTCTATCATTTAAGGAATAGGTGTGTTTCACCATAACAAGAGTGGAGTGTAAAGGAAGAAGAAGATGATGCAAGGGTTGTCAGGGAAAGGATGTGAGTTAAGAAGACAAGAGATGGCAACTGACTTGCATTTAAATTCTAAGAGATTGTAGTTTTTCAGGAAAGAAAGTATACAGAAGAAAATTCCACAGGTGGGAAGTGCAAGCAAATCAGCTGCTAGTGTAAAAATTGTGGTTACATTTGACTGGTTTCACTGTAAAAGGGTGGGACCTAGTTGCTAGTCTAGTAGCTTGAGTAAATTCATGCAGAGGGGGCACCAGGAAACTAAGTTCATCAAAGCAGAAGCTGTGAAAGTATTTGTAGAAGAGACAGAGGGAAGCCACATTACATCAGAGAGAAAGTTACTGGAGTTGAGCTACCAGGTCGGGATCAATTACAATTACCTGAAGATAAACTTTTCTAAAACAGAAAACATAGTACTAAGTGCAATACATTATATGCTTATCTGAACATAGATAGAGCTATTTACTAAATTGTATTGATCTGATATAAAGCTTCAGGAAAAGAGTATGAACAGGGGATCAAATAATTTACTAAATTGTATTGATCTGATATAAAGCTTCAGGAAAAGAGTATGAACAGGGGATCAAATAATTTACTAAATTGTATTGATCTGATATAAAGCTTCAGGAAAAGAGTATGAACAGGGGATCAAATAATTCTAGCAATACTCTACAAGACTATCTAATAAACATTTACTCCCCAACAAGCATTCCTGATGTATTTTATATGAATAATTAGGAAAGTATTTATCAAGTAACTGGTCATTGGGGTAAAGTTGAAGTAAAAATTATTTCCAAAGTTCACAAGAAAAATATAATGAAACTCAGAAATAAAAACATCTGTATAAGAAATTTAAACATATAAATAATATATATTATACCAAGTTTTATTTAAAAAAAAAAACACACACTTCAAAGAAGATCATACACCCAAATGAAATGAAAACTGAAAGAAAGGGAGTTATACCCCCCCACCATCAAAAGAAAAGAAATAAAACACTTACTTCTTATCTTCCTTTTTCTTTTATTATTTTCCCTTTTTCACCTATCAGCAATCTTGAAGTTGAAAGAAAATCAAGGTAGATTGGAAAGACAGGTAAGAGTTAAGTCTGTAAAAAACAAAATAAAATGATGAGTTAAAAACAAACATTAAAATATATATTACAAAAATTCAATTAAAAATTATTTGTTTTCACTTTTTCTATAGATAGCAAAATATGTGCATGTATGTATTTAAGGCAATTTTGAGAAAGGGAGCATATTTTTGTGAAACTCTATTGAAAAAAAAAGTGTGTTTACTTTTATTGTTTTGAACCTACTTTTATTTTAAGATTTTTCTTTTAGACATTTCAAGCATTTTTGACTCATCCTGTCATCCCAGAAGGAATAGTTTTAACAAAATAAAAGGTTTAGTTTTTTATTAAAAAAAAAAAACAAAAGCAAAAACACAGATATCAGTAATAACAATGCTCACTGCTTTTCGTAAGCAATAATGTACACACAGACACAGGCCACTTGCTTTCTGGTCTGCCTGTCTGTCCACGAAAATGAGTGAGGTCTGCCTATCTGTCCGCGAGAATGAGTGACATATGCTTATATTGGCACCTTCAGCTACTAGTGGCAAGTTGACAAGGTAGATGCCAGCATCCAGGATGGAGGGAAGGAAAATGTGTACAGCAATGTTGACAAAACTGATGGTGATGATGTCAACAGAGAAAGTGATGATGATTATTGTGACAATTGGTGAGTGATGGAATAGTCTATACTGGACTGGATAGTTTATCCAGGTGCGGTGAGATGAATAATAAATACAGCGTGAAAGGTTAAATGAGGAGGGAAAAGATGAAGAAAAGAGTGACTGATAAGTTAACTGATTGAATGAATGAATTCAAAATACAAAAAAAAAAGGAAAAGAGAAATGCAGTTGAAGCTTGGAATATTAAAATAAAGAAATTAAAGGTAATTCTATTGTACAGAAAAACATCTGGAAAGTTTGAAATATCTACTGAATGCCTGTGTTAATATAGGCATTTGAGAATGACCAATTTAGTGGAAGAAAATTTTGCCTCATGGTTTAAAACTAGATATTATCACAATTATTTTTTTTAATTATTCCTCCCCTCAAGTCTTTCTTGATATGTATATCAATAGATATTTGCATAGTGAAACATGTGTTTCTGCTTTTATATCCATTATTTATTTTTACCAAACTGAATATATGATAACACTTGGATAATTCGCTCACTGGATATACATTTAAGGAATAATCTTTATTCTTAAAGAATTATTTTATTAGTGGGTATGTGTGTATATTAAGCAGTTATCTGTGTATTTTTAATCTGTTACAAAATGATGCAATTTCTCAGAATGACCGCTCTTAAGAATTTCTTTTATTCTGAATTTTCTCTTTGTGTTATCATTCATCAAAAATAGATGATGTTTTAAAAATACATATTTGTTTGTATAGATGTGTAAAATATAAGTAAATGATTATATATCTTAACAGAATATTTAATAATGACTCTGTTACTAAAAGAAAACAGCACGTTAAACATATTCTAAACCTTATTTGTCTCTACTTCTGAGATGAGCTAGTATTTACATTATTTACATTGTTATGACTGTTGTCCTCATCTTTATTGCCATGTTTACAATGTTTCAGCTGTTGTACACTCTGGCCTTCTTCAGGTGTAAGAATTTCAAACCAAACCGTTTATTTGGAAATGTCATAAACATGCCAATGAAGATGAAGACAACAGTCTGAATAATGTAAAATATTCTACACTTAATACAACCGCATATATCTGTTTGTATATGATAATAGATATATGATGAAGAAGGTGTGAGATTTCCGTTGGGTACGTTAGAATATCTTGCATAACCATATGTACCTTTTATATATCAATTACTTTTTGGTCATCATTAAATTAGACCAGTACATAGTTGTATTAAAATGTGTTCAATACATTTATATTGTAGAACCTTTGAATAATTTTCATTTGGAAATAACTCATTTCCAAATAGAATACATATTTTTTGTTTTCTGTCTTAATTACTGGGATGAGGAGTTATCATTATTTATACTATTTGCATTCAAACTCTGCAGAAATGAGTGTGCAATTACTGAGCAGTACTAAAAAAAATAAGAACTAAATGAGATATCCCTAGATGTGGGTAGTAGAATGAGAACAGTCTACCCCTGTAGATTAAATAAAGGGTTCAGTTCAGAATGCCCTTTAGGTTACCCACATCGATATACACCTTATGAAGGCCAGAGGGCACAACAACCAAAATGTTGTGATAACAACAACAATGAGGAGCAGTTTGAATGTAAATAGTGTAAATAATATATATATATATATATATATATATATATATATATATTGATCATTTCCCCCCAAGCAAGGCAGTACAGCCACTGGTGCACAGGGACCTACATAAGAGGAAAGTGAAGAGTTACATAGGAGGAGAGTGAAGAGAAAGAAAAACTGAGGAGGAACAGGTGGGGTATCTGAAAATAGGCAAGAGAAGGATAGGAATATTGGTGTGAAGTGAGTTGCATGAGAGTAGAGTGAAAAAGGAAGAACAAGAAGATTCAGTGAGTGTTGGGGAAAGGATAAGAGAAGTATGGGAGTCTGTAGGGTAAGATATATATATATATATATATATATATATTGATCAATATGACATTTGCATGTTTAAGTATATATATTTTTATTTATATATATTACTGTGATTTTTTGTGTATGCATGCTAATTTGCTTGTGTATTTGGTTAATCCTGCTTGTTTACATGTGCATGCATGTGTCTCTATTCTGGAGCTTCCATGACTTGATAAAACAATAAAAGCATTGATGAATGCTATTTTCTTTTCTCTTTCTAGATGATAAAAAAGAAAATGCAAGTAATTTTTTTTTTCAAAACAATAAATAAAGAGATACTGTAATAGAATAATTTGAGAGAAACCTATTCAAGAAATAATGTTTACAATATTAAAGAAATACATGTTACGACCTTCCTTAATACAGTCAGAACTTAACCATATATTTTTAAAAATTTCTTTTGGTTATCTTGAAATTAGTAAATGCCAAATAAATATTTGTATTAGTATTAACATTTTGGAATGACAAATATATTTAATGAGTTTTCATACCTGAACTCATGAAAAGCTTTATATATATATATATATAATGTTTACTAATAGAGGTACATTCCACAGTTAGATATTTACTTTCAAAAAGTGCTCAATGCAAAAGTAGAGCATAAATATATGGTAATTATTATTATATATTATAATGATAATAATAATAGCATACTGCTATTATTATTATAATAATAATGTGAATTACCATATATATATATATATATATATATATTGGCATGCAGCTTCATGCATGCATATGTATGCACCAGGTAAAATGTGCATTTAGGCATTTCATATTAATATTCACCTTGTATAGATGAAAGTATGTGAATGCTCGTTATATAAAATGATTTACAAAAGAAAGAATCAAAACAAACAAATAATTCTTCGAATAAAAGACTTTATAAATGAAAGAATGATCCACTTACTTCACTAGTCTGGTCCAGTAGGTTCCATCTAGAGAAACCCAAATTCTATATCAATTGTATTTTCTTCTTTTCTTTCTTTAGTTATTTCAAATTCATCACTATTTTTTTTGTATTTTTTAATGTATATTTTTAGAAGTATTTTCTTCTTTATTTAATTTTTTTTAATATATTGGAATGCTTTGTTTTTATTATTAAAAATGTAATTAAAAAAAACAGATGTTTTCTTCTTTTTTTCTTTTTTTTCTCAGCAAAATATAAACAAACTAATTTTTCTTTCTTTTTTTTCCACTTGTCAAATTCTGCATAAAACTGTTTTTACCAACTTATTGCTTTCTTTTGACACCAATTCAACAAATTATACAAATATAGATAAATATATACTATCTATATTTTATTTACTCGTATATATTATAAAGGAAGCTGTATCATTGTTGTCGTTTTTGACCAATTTGAACAGCAAATCTCAGCAAGTATTAACAGGTCTCTCGCAGCTTGACTAATAAAGTGAATTCCTCGAGACACTGTTAGTCTGTCTGTTCAGTCCATGTGTCATCATTCACCAGGACATACCACACTGCACCACACCAGTTTTTCTTTGTGTCCCTCTCCCTTTTGTCCTTACTATACCTTGCTTCCCCTCCGGTGCTACAATGCTTGTCATCTCTTTTCTTCTCAGTCCTTTCCCATTTTCGCTTTGACTCCTTACCCAGTACAAGACACACAGACATCCATCCTCTCGTTCACTGGGGCTCCAGGAAGCAACCCGTTCATATCGAATCATATCACACACAATCAAGATGCACATGCACCACACTGGGAAACAGGACAATCACAGACACACATACACATCAATGGACATGCCTGCTCACATGTGCAAAGTTGGCCATTTCTAAGACAGCCTGGAGATTTCGGTCAATTCTTTTTTTTTCCTTTAATTCTAAAGATTTTTCTATTTTAACTCCATTTTTTATTTATTTATTTATTCCCTTCTTTTTTTTATTCTTTCTCTTTCTACTTTCACTATCTTTTATTTTAATCTTTAATTCAATATTAATGAAAAAAATCAGGGAAATATGTTTTTGTTCACCTTTCTTCCTTCTTACTTTCTTTTCTTAAATTATCCATTTCTCAAAACCATTTTTCATTTTCCTTTACTTCATGACTCTGAAAGAAATTTCTTACTCATAGAATATTTTTCTTTGCTTATTCTTGTCTTTCTAATCTTGAACCTTTTTTTTTTCTTCCTTTACTTTTGAACAATCCGTCATTAAGCTTTTCTTTTCTGTTTCTTTACTTTTCTCTTTCCTCTTTTTTCTGAATTCTTTTCTAATCCACGACTCTTTTCTACTTTCACTTTCACTTTTTCTCCAGCTGTGAGAGTTGTCTACTTCCATTAAGTTTTCATCCCCCTGCTACCACCGTATCACTGACTTCCCTCATTGCAAACCCGAAGAGCTCCTGCCACAGAAATAATGTTCCTGATCCATGCTTATTGTCTTGATGGCTATCTTTTGTTTACTTTTTACTACCATCCTGTCTGGCTTCCATTCTCAATATCATCATTACATTTTACAGCCAAAACGAATGAAAACAAAAACCCACATTATTACTTCTGCTCCCTTTCTCACTTATTCTTCCTACTACATGTACACTAACAATTAAAAAGAATGCAAACTCCATACATCTGCATCTAGATGAGATGCACATAAACATTCTTAACAACAATAATATATATATATTATTTATTCATAAATTTATGTTACATGTTATAATTTATGAATAAATAATATTATTAGCTCTACTTTTGTATTGAGCACTTTTTTAAAAATAGTGTTTCTTTGGACAAGGAATATTATTCCAACAATACTTGTATATATATATATATATATATATATATATATATATATATATACATGCATACAGATAACGTATTTACACATATACGGTGTAACCCACAAGTTCTTGGAATCTGTACGGATGGATCAATCTCTTTATTTATCAAATTAACATACATTCCTTGTGTCTCATCAGACATTTCACAAATCCCTCAAATTCACTCTACCAAAAAGAGTGTCAATTTAAACAATGTTTCTTTCTTTCAGGTAACCATTTCATGCCTGGATTTTTAGGTATACTCTTTGTATATATTTTTCTTTTTTATTATTTGAAAATCTTTATTCTGGGATTAAATTTGTAGTAGAAATTTTGAAGTAAGTTTTGTACTTGTTGGTTTCACTTTTGTACTACCTTTTTTTTCAGGACTGAGATTTCTTTTATGGGGAAAACATTAGGTTAGCAATAGTTTTGTTGACTCTATTAGTTTATTTATTTATCTAAACTTAGTTATAAATGGAACTTTGTGTGTGTTTGTTACCTATAGACTCCAAAACGGCTAAACCAATTTTCTTGAAAATTTACACAGTTGTACTATAAGCATCTGCAAGTGTTCTTAGCTCAGTTTTGTGTCAAGGTACCCCCGATAAATATCGATACTCAAAAAAATTGGTTTATAGAAGGAGTGGTCCAATTTTAATCAGATTTGATATACTCATAGAAAAAGACATAAAAAATGATATTCAGGAGTTTCAAGGTTGCAGTTCTTACAATAGTACAGAAAATCGATAATATATATATATATATATATAAAAGGCAAGATGTTTGTGTGTGTGTCTGTTTATCTGCCTGTATGTCCTTTATACAAATCCACAATTTTTATCTGATTCTCACCAAACTTCACACAAATATTCTTTAGGCTGAGTCTGAGCTCCAAGACCATGGATTAGTTTAAAGCTTTCATTACACCCGAGCAACGCTGGGCTATACTGCTAGTATAATTAGAAGCAAGTGGATGTCTAAAGCACACTGATGAGCTCTGATACAGCAAAACATGCTTATATGTGGATGACTAATATATTATGCTCCCATTACGATTGAGCTCTCTAGACAGGAAAATTTTAAAAACATCACTTCTGTGATTTATGCATTACTCTTTAGTAATGAATTGAGTTCTCACGATGACTGGCGTGTCTATACACTGCATATATATGATATGCTAAAATTTCCCGTCTCTCATTCAATGTGCACATAGCTTAGGGAGTAGAGACTCCAACTGACACCAAATCGGTTGAGTTTCGATCCTGGCCAGAAGCAAGTGGATGTGTCCAGCCACATTGATGAGCTGTGATACAGTGAAAGAGGCTTATATGTGGATGACTAATATATATATATATATATATTGTATGTATAGTGGATTTGAGTGTAATATATACCACTTTCATAAGAGTTACCATTATGTTCAAATTAGTATCTGATCAGATTTCTTGCTACATCTTTTGTTAGATGTAGCAAGAAATGGCTTCTTAATTTTAACATCTCCAAAATTAAACTGTTCTTTTTTAATCATCTTTATCTTTTATTAGAATGGCTCATGCTAACCTCTAAAAGAGTAAGTCATTGTGTTTTCTCAGACTAACATTTTGTGCTGACATGAAGTGGAAAGATTATAATGACTCATCCTCATTATGGTACCTAGACTTTATGAATTTGTGAGCAGTACTAGATTGACTTGAAGGTCTCATCATTTTACTTTTGAAATGGTTAGATCTATTTGCAAGTTCTACACTAACAGTTTCTTTTCTAATATTTCTTTCTTATAAAATTCTTTTCTGGCTTCTTACTTACCAGTCAACATTTGATCTTTAAACATTTAAATGCTATATCAATTGTTATTTACTGTCTTTTTAATTCTTGTTTTTCAAATGGTCTCTTTCCTTAATAGTGTTGATCCTGGACATGATGGTAAACTGCATCCGGCAGCATGTGCTGTTGTTCCCAGGTCTACCCTGACCTGAAGTGACAGCACCTGTTAGGGTCTCAGCTATGGGCAAACAGTTAACCCTCAAACTGGGGTCAAAACACTCTGAAAGTATAAAAATAGACTTTGCCCATTTGTTCGAACATCTATGGTACTTAACTCAATATCATAAATATACGAAAGAAAAGAAAATTTGATTTCTGCTATTTTTTTCTTAATGGCCAGAACATCATTTAAGAAATTTATACAACTATCATTTTCTCTTATGTTAGCCTGTTATTTAATTTGTGTCTAAACACTTGCTTTTCTTTTGTTCTGTTTTGCAAACTACTTTTTTAAATGTATAATGTGCAAGTCAGCAATCCATATTATAATTAATACTTTGTTATAAAATCCATTGCCTTTTTAATTTTATGAAATAATGTGGACTGATTTAATCATATAAGGATGCAATGACAAAAGAAAAAGTGAACCAAAGAATGTAAAACAATAAAAAACTTTTGCATTGTTTGCATCTGTGTGCTTGTGTCTCTCTTTCTCTCTCTCTCTTTTTCTCTCTCTCTCTTTCTCTCTGTGCTATAATTTCACAATAGGGGAATTCCTTTCAGTGTGGGAGGAAATCTTTACACTCCTTTCTCTGATTCTTTTTTTTTTGTCTCTCTTTCTTTTTTAAATCCTATCGCGCGATAAAAACAAGAAAAATTATATATATGTCAGATTCTTTTTATTGTGTCTGTCATTTATAGATTCTGCCTTGAGTAGATCACAGAGTTTTGGTTTTATAGTAATTAGCTGCTGTTCTTGGAGTTTAATTAGATTTTGGTATAGTGTCTCAATCTCAATTTTTTTATGCAGTCTATTATATTTTTTGGATATAGCAGTTAAGTAGTTCTTTTTGGTTGTCAGATAATTCATAATCAGAAATGTTTATAAAACTTTCAAAGTTATTTGGGAGATATATAGTTCCTTTATATAATGTATTGAGTTTTCTTTGAATTTTTAACCTATGTTTACATAAAAAATTGAAATTGAGACACTATATCAAAATATAATTAAACTCCAAGAACAGTAGCTAATTACTATAGAACCAGAACTCTTTTACCGACATTAGGCAGAATCTATCAAAGACAGACATGTCTAAAAGAAAATTTGCTGCTTAAATACACAAATTTTAAATATATATATATAGTACTGAGTTGTGATAATGCTTAGTGCCAAGAGTGGTGTTTTTCTGTGGTTTACTGATAAAAAGATATTTTGATAAGCAGGTTTTTTTTGTTGTAAAGTGTTTGACATCAGGGTCAAGATAGAGCATTGTTAATATTAATGTCACTTAACTGAGCAGAGTCATGCTGTCTTCAAGGTTTTGTGAAGATACCCTTATGATGTCTTCACTCTTGAGGACTAGATTTTTAGTCTGCTATTGAGTCCTGTTTTTTCTTTCTTATATTATGCTATTATTATTATATTTTTCCTGAAGAGACTAGCATGGCCAAAACCTTGGTAGCAAGTAAGTGGTGTGTGTTATTCAGTTTCTTTTGATTGTAAATTGAGCACTTTTTCAATCTACTGTCTGCTAGTCTAACCAGCCACTATTTTACTGGTATCATATATATCTTCAGATGACTATATATATATATATATATATATATATATATATATAAATGATTTTTCTATTTATAAGTACCTGTGTTTTATAGACTGTGCAAAGGCGGTCAACAAAGTACACCACAAAGATTTGATAGAAATGCTCAGCAACCTAGACATAATTGGTAAACCATTATAATAATCAAGAATCTGTACTTGCAGCAAACCGCCTGCATATAGACAGAAAATTAGTTCACTAGATATACAAAAATAGAAAGTGGTGTAAGACAAGGATGTGTCTTCTCACCAGATCTATTCAATCTATACTGCAAGGCAATTCTGAATGTACTAGAAGTCCTGTCATTTGTGACTACAATTAGAACAATTAAAAATATGCAGATGATGCAGTTCTAAAAGCAGACAAAGAAAGGAAACTACAAGGATGCCTACAGAAGATAGCTAAAGAAAATAAAAAGAAAGGGCTAAACATAAACTACAAGAAAACTGAATCCATGGTCATCAGTAAAAGGAGGAGCCTAAAATACTACCTGTAAGTCTGGGATACTGAAATCAACCTGGTACAAAAATTTAAATACCAGAGAAGTGATCTAATGGAGAACAGGAAGTACAACACCAAGATCCGAGGGCCTATTGGCAGGGTCAAGGATGCATTCCAAAAGCTAAGGAGAGTACTGAGAGAGAGGAAAATTTTGTGGAAACAAAGAAGAGAGTACTGGATTGTTATATATTCTCTGTCCTTCAATATGGCAGCAAATGCTGGACAATCTCATCAAATGTGAAGGAAAGACTTGAATCAACCAAAATATGGTTCTAAAAAAGGGTGCTGAGAACACCATGGGCCAAATATGTTAGCAAGACAAGGTTTTGGAGAGGATGGAAACAAAATGGAAAGTTATACTTTACATCAGGAAAGGACAGCTGAAGTTTCTCTGATATGTAATGAAGAAGAAAAGCTTGGAGAATCTGATACCAGTTATATACGTACCTATGAACATTAATAGGTATGTCCTAATCCTCATAAATATGTTGAACACTTTTGTGAGGGGGTGGGTTATATTTCTGTCTAGCAGTTCACCACTAGCAGCAGTTATCTACTTCACACAGAGAGTGACTACTGTATTTTGTTGATGTTATAAAAATGACTATTTCATTTTCCAACCTCCATTTTAGTTATTTCTCATTTGGTAACATTTTTAGGTTGCAACATACTGATAGGACAGATAGAGAGAAAGAGATACAGTGGAAAGCAATACATGACATACTTGATGGGCTTGAGCAAATGGATGGTACAGCAGGGTTTTTAAGTAGTAGTATGAGAAAGGCTGTTAAGAGCTACAAGAGATAGGAAGATGTAGAGGGCCATGGTTGCCTACATCCTATATAAGGTATTTCTTTAAGGTATATATTTGCTTAAGATTTGCTACATTTACATTGAGAAAAGTGCTTGTTTATGGGAAGGAGAGAGTGCATGTAGATGTAAACAGCAGGAACATACGGATAAACATAGCATATTGATTTATCTGATGTTCACATAAAATGTGACACATCCGATCACCATACGATGCTGATTTCTGTGTTCACACGATATCTATCTATTGATCTATTTGTATTAGCAATTTTTTTAATCATTTCACCCCATGCAAGGTATTAACACCACTGATGTGCAGAGGGTTACATAAGAGAGTTGAAGTATTAGGCAGGAGGAGAGTGAAGACAGACGAACTAGCTACAGTGGGTGAAAGAGAAAGGGCAAGAGAAGAATGTGAACACAGGAGTGAAGACAGTTGCAAAGGCAGAGAGAAAAGAAAACAAGATACACTGGGTGAGGTAGAAAGGGCTGGAGTTAAGTGGAGAAGAGATGGGAATTGACTTTGCATTTAAATTCCTGGAAGTTATAGCCGTCAGGAAAGCAAGTATATGGAAGGGAGTTCCACAAATGGGAAGTACGAGAAAAGAAGCTGCTGGAATAGAATTGTCACCTGCATTTGGTTGATTTAACTGTAAAAGGGTTGGACCTTGTTGTTAGTTTGGTTTTCGAGAAAATTCTTGTGGAGGAGACACCGGTGACACAAGTTCGTCAGAACAGAATGTGTTATATGAAATATCAGTGTGTATTTGCATATATGATATGAGAGTGTGTACAAACATTTATGCATAAATATGCAAGTTCTGTACATGAGAATCATGTGGAGACGTAACACTCCGAAAATGGTTAGCTTGCTAACCACCAAACTATAACAGAGTTTTCACATTGTAATAAGTTTCCACAGAGGAATCTTTTATTTTACTTTTCAACAAATATCTTTTCCCGCATACGCACACATATATGTATATATGTATTTACAAAATATTTTACAAAATCCATCATGAAATGGATTAACTCCCACATATTTTTAATATATTTGTTTAAACATTATTTCTGCATTCTCTAGCAGGATTTGAACCTGCGTCCCGTAGAGGAAAATGTCAATTGATCAGACATGTCTTAAACTGTTCAACAATAAAGAACTTACAGTTAAACAAAGCTAGAAATAATGCCTTTAAACACACATTTTTTCTGATTTTTCAGAGAATTCATTTCTGCTCTGTTTTCCAATTGCAATGTAAACAAAGTCTATTTATCTAGTGTATTTAAAAACATTATTTTGGGCTTTGTTTGACTGTAAGTCTTTCATGGTCAAGTGGTCTCAGATCAATTGATGATTTCTCATAGAGTATTCTGCTGGAGGACATATATCTTCCTAAGAAGATTTCTTGATTATTCAGGCCAGTAGATATAAGTAAATATTCTGTTTAATTACAAAAACAGAAATACAAGTATCCATTAAAAATAATGTTTAACAGAATAAATAAAATATATATACGTATGTATTGATATTGTTCAGTATTTATATTCTATATATGCCCATCAATATGTGTATTTTTAGTGCTGAGTTCAAATTATGACTAATTTTTGTACTAATGCTCTTGGAAAAGGCATGAATCCATTTCCCTCTAGCTTTGAGTTAAATAGCAGAGTAGATTAGACTTTTTAATCTTAGTAGGGCAACCCATCTAGGAAAAAAAACAACCTGAAGAAGAATAGATCCCATCAGGCTATCTTGCCCAAGACACACCAACTTTTAGTATAGCTGCAGTACATATGACACATCTCTGATCATAATAGATTATTGGACTTATGATTGGGATTCGGATCAATCCTTGGAATTTTTCATATGAAAAAAATTAACAGCAAAAATTTTTTTAATGATTTATAAAAAGAATTAAAAGTTCCTTAAAATTACTAATATTATACTGTAAGAAAGGTAATGATGAGAAAAAATCACATAAGGTAGGACTGTAATCGTATTACATGGAAACATTCAGCTTTACCTTAGTGATTAAAAAAGCCCTTTACAGGAAAAAGTAAGCCATCCTGTTTCCATTGTCAATAATACTATTGTCATAATGCCATTCTTTTCAACCTTCTACTTTTCACCCCTCATCCTTTACCCTGTACTCACTCCTCATGTCCTCCCCTTCCTCCTACTGTCTCCTCATTCTATTTTACCTCCTCTCTTTCTTGCACTGTGTCTCTTTGACTACCACATTAGTTTCTCTCTCTTTCTCTCTCTAAAGCCTTCATCGAATGCAGTGAACTTCCTTAAACAAAGTCTATTATTTCTGTATTGTGTTTGGAACTGAGCTGGGGAACAGGGAATGGTGGAGGGTTAGGCCCAGGACCAGCTCAGATATATTTTGATAATTCTATTATTTTCATGTTAACTGAATTCTCTCGATGGAAACTGACGTTTCAATAGTTGAAGCAAAAGAATGAAATGCTATGCTTAAAGAATGGGCCCTCACCCTCAACCCCCTACCATCATTTGATTTCCAATTTCTTTTTTTGTTATAAATTCTCATCTTTCTTTTCTTCTTTTTATTTCTGTCTCCACACACACACACTCTCTCTCTCTCATCAACCATTTCCATCATTCAATGACAATTGAATATCACAGAAATTGTAGGAAACACTCCATAAGATGCACTTTTTAAAAAGATGATTTTTTTTGCTTTCTTAATATTTTCTTTCATTGTCTTCTTCTTTTTACTGTCATCTTCTGATTTTGGCTACTTTTCTCATTATTACATTCATTTGGACTCTTTACTCACTTTCCTTTTCATTATCTTTGCAAATTTTTGTTTTTTCTTTCTTTTTTTATTTTTGTCTCTTTTTATTTTTTATTTCTTTTTTCTATCTTTCTCTCTGTTTCTTTTTTCTCTCACTCTGTTTCATTATTCTATTATTCTTACTGTTTCGTTTTCTATCTTTTTGTTTCCATTTTATTTTTCCTTCCTTGTTGCTTCTTTTCCTATTTTTTTTCTTTCTTTCCTTCCTTTTTTGTTTTATTTACTTTTAAATCATTTTTAAGTTCTTTTGCTTTTTATCTATTTTTCTTATTGACACCCACTCCCAATTTTCATTCTATTTGGTACCTTTTATAATTTCATTTACTTTAAATTCTTAAAATTTTTCCAGGCCATTTTTTTATTATGCTATTGTCCCATTTTCCCCAGTCTCAATCTATAACCACTTTTTTCACTTTTAATTCTCTGAAAAAAAAAATCCTTTATTTTGTTTTGTCTTTGCATTAATTCTACCATTCCTTCATTCTTTCATTCCTTTATTTGATGCCAACATTTTCCTTGTTATCCCCCCTACCTACTTTATCCTGAGAGGATGAATGCAGTTGTCATTGGTGAACAACGCCATTCAGGAATCCCTTGATTGAATCCAGGAAGAATACAAGATATATCATCTGCTATTGTGTCCAGAAGGTGGGACTAGGGACAGTGCTTGGAGTTGAGAAAGGATGCATATCTGTTTAGGGATGGTGTAGGTTGGGAATGATGTAACAGAGGAAGAGAAGAAAGAAGAAATGGAAGGAGACAATAAAAGGAAGAGAAAAAGAGATAGAAGTACACTGAAAAAATAGAGGAAAGAGAAAGATAGGAAATGACTGAAAAAGAAAAAAAGAATAAATATATGAATTAAAAATGAGATAAGATCATTTTTCAAAGAATTAATATAAAAATGAATTTTGAAAAAAGAATTTTGCATGAAACTTTTTTAAAAATTGAGAAGCAAGAGAGATAAAGAGAAGGAAAAGTTACCAAGTGAAGGAGAAAAAAGAAAGAAAAAATCAAGAAGAAATAATGAAATATTTGTAAAAAAAAAAATGAAGAGAACTTGGGTGAAGAAGGGATTAATTTAGTAAGTTGTTGAGGAAATACATTTGAGAGTGAGAGAGAAAGAATAAAATAATAAAGAAAATAAGAATGATGACAAAATTATTAAAAAAGAAAGAAAACAGAGAAGTAAAGAAATTAAGCAAGAAAAAGAGAAAAAAATGAAGAAAGAAGGAAGCTAAAATGATGACAGTTTGAATGAGAGGTGAAAAGAAGATAAACAGAAGAAGATAAAATAAAAAAGGAAAATAAAGCAAAGCAAGGAATTAAAAGAAAAATATATAAATAAAAAGAGAGGAGATATAAAAATTAAATTAAACAAAAACAGAAGTGAGAGAAAGAAAAGTGAAATGAGATAGAAAAAAGAGAAAGAAGGTAAAGAATGTGAAAAAAAAATAAAGTGATAAAGATTTATTGTAGTGAGAAAGAAAAAGAAATAAAAAAAAATGAAAGCGAACAGAAAAAGAACAGTAGGGAAGATAGAAATTTTAGGTTTCCACAAATAAAAAGTTAAACAAAATTTTAGAAAAAAAAGAGATCAAGATTTGGTGGGATTTTGGTGAGAATGGAACTGCCTTTCTATACATCCATTTGTCAATCAGTTCTTTCTGTCTGTAAGCTCCAGTATGTGCCTTAGCTTATGCATTTGTGTTTGTGTCTAGCAATGAAGGCAGATTTCTGCATAAAAAAAAAGAATGGACATTGCCCTCTAGTGGCAGAAACAGGGGCAGTGAACTCCTTGCAACTGTCAGCAGAGTCTGATCAATGGAGGGGGAAAAGGCCATGCAAGATGGACAGAATAAATATGCAATGTAACGTTTCTGATTGACGCCAAAACCATTGCTGTCGACATCCTCACCAGCAATGTTGTCAGTGTTGCTGCTGCCTTCAAAGAACAATAGAAGCAAAAAAACAAAAGGGGGAAAAAATATAAAAACAGCCACACAAACGGGTGGGGGGGAGTATAAGTGGCTGCCAGATTGTTAAAGCAAAAATGTAGGGTTTCTCTGTTTCTTCTAGTCACCTTACCTGAGTTATATATATATATATATATATATATATATATATGTGTGTGTGTGTGTGTGTGTGTGTGTGTGTACATGTGTATGTTGGTGTATGAACAATTTTCTGAAGAACTGTTTCTGAAAAGGTAGTGGTCATTGTGAAACAAGCTAACAAAGAAAGAAAAAAGGTAGATGAATAGATACTGTTGACCTCTGCACTTATTGTCATGGCAACAGCACGTGAAGAACCCCGACTGACCCAGAAAACAAACAAACTAAAACCCTCAAAATTCTCAAGAGTGAAGGTGTTTTATTGTTTTTTGGGTTTGATTTTTTTTTTTTTTGCTAGCTGTTGGATGAAGAATGTCTGTTTCCCAATCCATTTAACTCGGACAGAATACAACATCAAGCCTGCTGAAGACAAAATGAGTGTCAGGAAAGTCTGGAAAAAGACTGTTTTTTGTGGGAAGATTATCTTATAAGAAAGGAAGCAATTGTCACAAAAGATCACATTTTTGCATGGTAGAAATATTTCTCAGTATTCAGACAATTACAATTTATATTTTACTACTTTCATTTTTTTGTTCTGCTCAGGAGTTTCTTGAAATTCATATTTCTGTGATTTCTATGTTATTTTTTAAATGTCATAAGCTCATCAGCAGTTCCTTTTTGTGCCATAATAATATAGATGTTTAGAGAACTTATTGATTAAAAGATCTGTGTTATAAAAATGAGAAGCACTTTTAAGAATGAGAAGCACTCATGTTATAAAAATGAGAAGCACTTTTAAGTTCAATACTGGTAAAGAACAGTAAACAGGTAACAAAAATCTTAGATTTCTTATCATATGTTTTCAAGGGCAAAGAAACTTTAATTTCACGATAACATAAATGAAACGTTTTTTTAATTATATGTTTTTACTGAGAAATAAGAATTGGTTTAAAGTAGCAGCTATTAGGTTGTTACACATGAAATGATGCACTTTCTGTTCTATAAATACTTTCATGGCTTCTGCTCTAACGAACTTAAGTCACTGGTGCCTCTGCAACAGGTGTTTACTCATACAACCAGACTGGCAACTGGGTCTCACTTATTCACAGTTAGATCAACCAAATGCAGATGACAATTCTACTCATGCAGCTTCTTTTCTCGCACTTCCTGCCTGTAGAACTTGCTTCCATATTCTTGCTTTCCTGACGGCTACAACCTCCAGGGATTTAAATGCAATGTTAATACTCATCTGTTCACCACTTGATTTTAGTTCTTTCTACACCACCCTGTATATCCTTTCCTTTCTTTCCACCTTTGCAACTGTCATCACACCTGTATTTCCTTTTTTCTCTTGCTCACTTCTAACTGGTTCATCTTTCTCTTCACTCTCTCCTATCTAATCTTTTGACTCTTATGTAGCCCCCTAATACTTTTACTCTTATGTAGCACCCTGCCCATTGATTAAAAAAACAAAAATGAATAAAATGCTTTTGAAATGTTAAATAACTAATTTATTTACATGAAATAGACACCATGTTGATGAATGACTGTTCTCCAATTTGCCTCTAAATTCTTGATTCCATCTTACAAAAGATTTTCATAATTTGATATGATAAACAATTCAAATGCTTCAATTACGTCTCACTAACTGGAAAATGTTTTACTGCGGATGAAAAACTGAAAAAGCTTAAACAGTTAATAATAGTAGTAAAAATATCAGGTGAATGTAAATGATCTGGCAAAACTTCAGAATTCAGTCTATGCAGCTTTTGCACAGTTGATTGAGAAACATGTGGCCATACATTGTTGTACTATCCTTATTCACAAATCTGGGATGGTTTCTTTTTCAATTTTTCATTCATACACTCAGTTTTCTTCACAATGCAAGGTTGCTGTTATTGTTTTTCTTTAAGGTAAGAATGAATTATGAATAACCCCTTTGAAAGACCATCATACAGTAACCATTAATGTTTTAGGGTGCAGTGGGGTTTTGGGGCATTGTTTTAGTGAGTCACTTGCATTTAATCACTGGTCTATTCTCTCACTGTTTTCATCAAATGTAATGTAAAATTTTTTCCAGTCAAGAAAGCAGACAGTAAGATTACTCAACATTTTTTTCATTGTAATCATTTCATTGGCCTTAGCAGTAACAATATATTGAAAGAAAAATTATCTGGAAAGAAAAGGAGTCAGGAATAATTCAAGATTCTTTAAGGAGATTACTCTGTTAAATGACCAGAACAACAACCAATCAAACAAATGGAGAAATACTAAAAGACTTTGATAGGCCTATTCTCAGGGTGATGTTAAAGGTGACAATGCAAACTCCATCAGACAATGAACTTAATAAACCATATAACTAATCTTATCCTTAAAATTCCAATGACAACAGTTGTAGCAGAATTAAATCAAAAGTACAACAAGAAGAACACAGCTTTGAGCAAAAATACCGGAGAAAAATGTCATCATTAGAATGCAATGAGTTAACAATGTAAATAAATAAAGATACTGATGATTGAAATATGGCATAAAATTATTTGCTTTAGTATAGCACAACCACCCATTTAAAATACTTGGAAAGCTTGATGCTTATGACAAAGATATTTGAGTAATCTCCAGTGCAATGAAACAATTTGTATATGGATAGGTTGTGGGGAATTTATAAAAATTTCAAAATAAAATAAAAAAAAACACTAAATAAAATAAAAATACAAAATAAAATCAAAGATACGAAATAAAATAAAAATACAAAATAAAATAAAAGTACGAAATAAAATAAACACAAAAATCTCCCAGGAGTCCTCTGACAGGAAAGACTATTGCTGTATACGCAAAAAGAGAGGCCTCCTGGGGCCAAAAATTAACTATCTCTTTCTCTGTTGGACTTTGGATGGTAAAGACATGCCAAACTGTTTGAGAAGGAATTTCCCCAACAAGAGGTCATTGGAACTAAAAATAAAATCAGTGTCCAAACTGTCCCTCTAGTGGCTCTGTATCTTTCCTTTTCTCTTTGCCGATTTATTTCAGTGGCAAAAGCCATTAAGAAGTTTTGGATGTTTAGGCGAAAGAATCAACCCAGCAGTAATAGCCGTAACATTCCATAAGGTAATGATTTCAAGTAAATAATAAACAGAAAAAAAAGGATGCCTTTTCTTAACAGATTCATTTAAACTTCACAAAATAATTCTAAGAGCTTGAGAAGGCCTACCAAGATTTATAATCAATGGACATAATCTTAACATAAAATATGCAAGTGTCACTGAGGACGGAAAAGTGTGAAGAAAGAATGCATGGTTGTTAGTAAAACAAACAGCTCAGGGTATGAGTCATGTATTAGAGATGACGGAATCAATCAGGTACAGAAATTTAACTATCTGGATAGTGTAGTAACAGACAATGGAAAATGTGATACAGAAATCAGAAGATTTCAAGAAACTAAGTAAAATGTTAAGAGAAAGAAAAATTTCATTAAGAAACAAAGAAAACAATTTCTGCACTGCTAAACTCCAATATGGCAGTGAATGATGGACAACTTCACAAATGATGAAGCAACAGAGATGTGGTTCTAGTGACAGATCCAGAGAATACCATGGACTATACATGTGTGCAATGGGGAAGTTTTAATGAAAATAGAAACAAGAAGGAAGCTTCTACATCAAGTAAGAAAATGTAGCTAAAGATATCAAATAAGTTTTTTTGTCATAAACTGAATTTTGAAGGCTAAATAAGTCCTCTGAGTAAATGGTATCATGGCTGAGACTAAGAACTACACTTATACCTACTTAGAGCCAAACCTGAAGCAAAAACTAAAATAAAAGGGCTGAAAAAAATACAGACATACAGACAGATAAACAGACACACACACAAACATCTTGCCTTTCATATATATATATATATATATATATATATTGTCAATTTTCTGCACTATTGTAAGAACTGCAACCTTGAAACTTCTGAATATCATTTCTTATGTCTTTGTCTAGGAGTTTATCAAATATGATTAAAATCGGACCACTCCTTCTATAACCTGATTTTTTCGATTATCAATTTTCGATATTTATCGGGGATACCTCGACACAAAACCTAGCTAAGAACACTCGCAGATGCTTATAGTACAACTGTGTAAATTTTCAAGTAAATCGGTTCAGCTGTTTCGGAGTCTATAGCTAATGAACACACACACACACACAAAATTCCATTTATAAATAAGTTTAGATTTTGATTTAGATATACAAACTAGAAATGATATTGTTACATGATCTTTGCCATTTTGATGTTACAAAATAGGATGATAAATAAGGAGAAAGTGTAATGAGATTTGAAAATGAGGAAAAGGAGAAATATCTGCAACATTTGACACATACACACATACAAATATGCACATCCACATGTACACACATAATACAGAAAAATACATGCACAAAAAAAAAGAAAAAACATCAACCTAACTTCAATAATAAGAGCATCTTAATTAGTGCACAAATTAATTACATTAAACTTAGTACAAAGTTAACAAGAAATTTTTTAAAAATAGTTAATTATTGAAACCTCCTGATGAGTGGACTGAACAATTCCAGAAAAGTTTGTCTATGAAATGTTGAAGGTGAGATAATGAATATAATGTCAATCAGATCTGTAACAAAATTTTATTTGTTTTAATCCTATATTTATTTTTTTTCAGGACACAGTAAAATGTTGGTCACTAGCCTTTGTATCATAAACTAAACAGCATAGCCATATAAAAGTATATAATACAAACTGTTTTCTGATATACTTTATTTTGATGACAGAAGAAAAAAGTTCAAAAGTTACTCAGCTAAGCAAAAGTCAGCCAAAGACAGCCTATATCCTGAAGGGATACAGCACATGTCATTTAGATTAGCTTTTACTGTAGAGTATCCAATTAAAACCAAAATGGTGACAAACATAAGAAATTGCCATCAGTGTCTTTATAGTTATTTCTAGTAAATGGCAATTTTATTTTTTCTTAAAATAGGCCAGCAGAACCAGGCTGGAATGTTAAAACAATGCAACTGTAAAACTGTTAAAAACAGACAAATTCTCTAACAGGTCATGTAATCATAAGATGACCTAGTCCTAAAGGCAGCTGACACAAAATTTATCAGGTGATAAAGCCAAAAGAAAGAGAGCGAAAGTAAAGAACCAATTTTGTAAGTTTAAAGCCACCTTTGGTTGTCAAGGCTACTCCTAGAGTTGTTATGGTAAAACATGACTCTTTTGTATTAAAAAAAAAAAGATGTCATGTAGCAGACAGTGCGACTGACATGATGCAAAAATTTCAGTCACTGTGCATTTTACAAGCCAACACACCACCACAAGTGAAAAAGGCTGCTGGGGGTAGGGGTGACTGTTTTTTATCAATTCACCATCTCTAAATAGATTACCAAGCTAGGCTGATAAACTTCCATCTGCCCATTAGCAAAACCACTGACAATTTCTGAACAGTTCCTGTACACTCACAAGGCTAGCATTAACCCCTTTTTCTTATTTTCAGGCACTCTCAAATGGTTCTGCACACTGGGATTGTCTCCTCCCAGGACAATATTATCATGAAGCCAATTTCTTGACTAACTGGCTATAGTGAGAGTCAAAAACTGAGTCTCATGGTCTACTACTCTAACTGTTCAGCAATACAGATGCACCTCTTCCCTATCTACCCACGCATTAAATATTGCTGTCACATATGGTCTGGTGCTTCTATTTATCTAGAGATTCTTGGTGAAATACAAAGAAGAATCTGCAATTATATTGATCCTGACCTGGAATCTCAGCTTCATTCACTTTCCGACTGCTGTAATATAGCTTCCCTGTGCCTTTTCTATAAATATTTTCATCATTATTGTCCTGATGAGCTTTCTTCTTTGGTACCTAGACTTTATGAATTTAAGCATACTACTGAGTTCAAATTCCAGTTGAATTCCTTGCATTCACTTATGCACAAATACCCTTGGGGAAGGTATTAATCAAACTCTTCCCTCCAGTTATGGGTTAAATAACAGAACAAATTGGATTCTATAACCTCAACTGGCAACCAGTCTACTGCAGAAAGTAATGGCAACCTACTGCGGGATAATCTTCTGCCCAGTCAGTCATGTCTTTTTCAAGACATGATCACCCAAAGCATGTATCACGTATAGCAGTTGACTGACTGACTGACTAGATTGGTGGCAAGGTCTCTTCATTTACTGTTGAAACAGCTAGATGTAACCCAAGTTCTATGCTAACAGTTTGTTCTCTTGCAATTCTTCTTGTTTTTGAACTCTATTCCAGCTTCTTGTTTTTCAGCCAACTTTGATCTTCAAAAGTTTAAATGCAATGTTAACTGATCTTTTCTATCTTCGATGATTAGGATGCTCTCTTAAAAAGCTATACAAATGAAGAAGGACTTATAGCTGTGCTTTATTGATTATGCAAAGGTGTTTGACAAAATACACCACAAAGAATTGATGGAGATGCTCGGCAGCCTTGACATATTTGGGAAAGACTTCAAAGTAAGCAAGAATCTTTACTGGCAGCAAACCACTTATATATGGACAGGTAACAAATTCAGCAGGTATACAAAGATAGAAAGAAGCATAAGACAAGGATGTGTCTTTTCACCGGATCTGTTCAACTTGTACAGCAAGAATATTTTGAGGACCCTAGAAGTTATGCCTGGATTCACCATCTGAGGCCACAATTTAAACAACCTAAGGTTTGCAGATGATACAGTGCTGATAGCAGACACAGAAAGGAAACTACAAGACCTCCTACAGAAGGTAGCTGAAGAGAGTGAAAATAAAAAACTACAAATAAACTGCAAGAAAACCAAATGCATGGTCATCAGTAAAAAAGGGCAGCCCAATATGCCATATACAGGTGGGGGATACTAAAACCAAGCAGGTATAAAAATTTAAATACCTGGGAAGTGTTCTAACAGAAGACAGAAAGTGTGACACAGAGATCCGAAGGCGAATTGGCATGGCAAAGGAAGCATTCCAGTAGTTGATTATAGTATTAAGAAACAGGACAATTTTGCTAGAAACAAAGAAGAGAGTATTGGATTGCTATGTGATGTCAGTTCTTCAATATGGCAGTGATTGCTGGACAATATCATCAAAGATGAAGGGAAAACTTGAAGCAACTGAAATGTGGTTCTACAGAAAGATGCTGCAAATATCATGGATTGATCATGTGAGCAATGATGAGGTTTTGGAAATGATGGAAATGAAAACGAAATTAATACTGAGTATCAGAAAGAGACAGCTGAAGTTCCTGGGACATACAATGAAGAAAGAGGGCTTGGAGAACCTGATACTAACAGACCAGATAGAGGGGAAAAAAGACAGAGGAAAGCAGCAGATAACATATTTGAAGAAACCTAATCAGGTGGATGATGGAACGAGGGTTGCATGGTGTAACAGGAGAAAGCATGCTAAGAGCCAGCAGTGATAGGGATTGTGGAAAGCCATGATTACCTACATCCTGAAGGGACAGAGCACATAGAAGAAGAAGAAGAATTTTTGTTATCTCTTGTTCTCTGGCAATGAATGCTGGACAATATTCTCAAAAATGAAGGAAAAACTAGAAGCAGCTGAAATGTGGTTCTACAGAAGAATGCTGTGGATATCGTGGACTGAGCATGTGAGAAATGACGAGGTTTTGGAAAGGATGGAAACAAAAAGAAAATTAATATTGAGCATCAGGAAGAGACAACTAAAGTTTCTGAGACACGCAATAAGGAAGGAGGACTTGGAGAACCTGATACTAACAGGGCAGATAGAGGGAAAAAGAAACAGGGGGAAGCAGCGGATAACATATTTGAAAAGCCTGAGCAGGTGGACGACAGAACGGGTGTTGTGTGGTGCTCAGAGCCACCAGGAATAGAGAGACATGGAAGGCTATGATCGCTTATAACCTGAAAGAACAAGGCACATAGAAGAAGAAGAAGTCTTTAATAATGTTTTCTTTTGTTCTTATTTACTCACTCTCAGCAATTGCTTGCCTCTCAGGGGCTTCACTGTCTTACTAGAAGTGAAATGAATAAAAAAAGAAAAAATCTTGCTAAATATCTGAGAGATTGCAAAAGGCATGGAAAACCTTAGAAAATCTTTGGAATAAACAAAATACTCTATATTCTAAATAATATTCTCCTAGTTTCAAAATGTTTGTTTTTTATTTTTATTTTTTATTCATAATACAATCCATATTGAAGCAAATATGATATCTTCAATCAGAGAAATATTTGTTTTCATCAACTTGTAGCTTGGCATTTTTCAAATACCAGCAGTGACCAATGAAGATAGAACAATAGATCAAATAAAATACCAAAGCTACTGTTTCTGCCCCTTTACTTGTTTGTCTCTTCACTGAAATCTCTGCTTTATACAGTACCCTGACTTAAAAAGAATTGTCGATGAACCCATATAACAAATGCGAATCAAGCCAATATCAATTACTCAGCTCAAGCAGACTCCCAATTGTAAATTTTATATTGTATCATGGCAAATAAATCAGTGAAAAAAAAGTAACAAAAAATAATCTGTTATTTTTTTGTGTTCTGGTTTTTCTTTTGTGTGTTGGAAGCTTTGTGTAAATTATTCTTTATAATAAACCCTCTATTTTCTCTCTCTTGAAAACAAAAATAAAGATAAAATATAAAATATCTGAATGACCAACAAACCAACTCTGAGGTACAATGCTTTTATACAATAGCTGCTAGGATAAGCAGAATTGATTGACTCTTTTGTTCAGAATATGAAGAAAAAATGAAAAAAGAAATTAAAGAGTCCTGCAAAATAAATCTTGCTTTCACACATCTGTGATGTTGCAATGAAAATATGCATTCACAAAACAATGTACTGATATAGTTTATAGTGTGAGTGTGTGTATGTTTGAGAGTGCTGGAATTTTCAGGGCTCTAGAAAAACAATAAGTGAAAAAAAAAACATGGTTTCTTTTTAATTTGCACTTGGCTCGGGATTTGGTCCAAATTAAATTCAGACATTTGCACAACAGACCATTGGTAACATGATAAAAGAAAACAGTTCTTGTCCAAAAATTTGTTCCCTTCTCACCCTATAGAATACATCAAATGAATTAAACATAAAATTCCCTTATGGAAATGGGAAAATTGAAGTAAAGTTCTAATTTAATTGATTTTAAAAAAAAAGAAAGTAGGAGTCCTTTCCTGAATAAAGAAATTTTACTGAAAGTTACAAAACAAATAGTCATTTTTATGAATCTATTGTAAAATAGAATGTATCATAGAAATTCCATGGTGTATCTTTGTAATTTAGGAACAGAATGAGAAGTGAGTCAGTTTAATTATACAAAAAATTAACCACTGACAATGAACTGTTTCAGTAAATGTCATGGTATGTGGCTAGTAGGAGAATATATAATGAAACTTCCTAGAGAATGAAGTGGGCTTAGATGATTCTAAGAGAGTTCTCAGAAGAGTCAGTCATCAAGAAAAAACAGCAAGTTCTACCATGAAATGAAATATGATATCCGTGATGAGGAACTCCAATTATTCTACAGCAACCTTATTACGTTCAATAAACAACAGGAGAATACAAGCACATTATTTACAATTTAAAATTTTCCTCTTTTTTATGTGCCATGTACATTTAGAACAATTCCTGGTCCTTTGTAGCTCATAACCCTGGAACACTAACCATCAGTTAAAGTTACACCACTACTAACCAAGAAGTCTTTAATAATGTTTTCTTTTGTTCTTATTTACTCACTCTCAGCAATCGCTTGCCTCTCAGGGGCTTCACTGTCTTACTTGAATAAACAAATCTTGCTAAATATCTGAGAGATCACAAAAGGCATGGAAAACCTTAATTATTAAATGTAAATCTCTATTTGAAATATTTTACTTGCAGTCACGTCAAACTTTGTACTTTGAGTTAACATTAATAAGAACTGAAAAGCATATTATTTAAATAAGACAATCAGGTATCGAAAATTGTGATAGAATTGTAATTAAAATGGTTTCATTTGCACTTAGTATTATATACCTATGGTTAATATTCTCAGGTTAATAAAATTTGTGTTCTTGTTATCTCTCCTAAGCCTTGTTCAGCCATTTATTTAATTCAGCTAACTAGTTAGGTGATTCACTACTTTCTTCTGTCCCTATTACTTTCAATCTATCCTGAAAGTATCAGATTTTCCAAGCCCCTTTTCTTCATTATGTACCTTAGAAATTTCAACTCTCTTCCCAATGTTAAGTATAAGTGTAGTTTTTGTTTCCGTTTTCTCTAAAACTTTGTTATTGTTCACATATTTGGTTCATGGTTGTGCATTGTGGTGCATTAGATATCGGCTTGGAATGAGAAATCGGGGAGCTGAGTTCGAATTCCAGGCAAATTCATTGCATTCACTTATGCGCAAATACCCTTGGGAAAGGTATTAATCCATATATTCCTTCCAGTTATGGGTTAAATAGCAGGTTCTATAGCCTTGGTCGGCAACCAGTCTACCGCAGAAAGCAATGGCAACCAACTGCGGGATAATCTTCTGCCCAGTCAGTCATGTATCTTTTGAGACATGATCGCCCAAGCGTGTATCATGTATGGCACTTAACTGACTGAGTCTAAGCATCTTTCTGTAAAAGCATATATTGATGTTGCTTACAGTTTCTATTAATCTATGAGAAAATTGTCCAGCATTCACTGCTAGGACTGATTTAAGAGTTCAGTGCTATCTTTTGTTGTTTTCAAAAAATATGTTTCTTTTTCTGTGATATATCCCGAAAAGGAATACAGTATAAAATGATCAGTTGAAGAATAGAACTCCACACCAGGAATAAGAAATACAGATTTATTGTACTAAAGTACAATTAACAATAATACACATATACGCAAGCCACGAGTTAAAGTGGAATCGACTATCGAATAGTGAATGCCTTTGCCTAAGATATTTCCCATCATTGTACCGCTCGTTACTGTCTTTTATAAAGTAGAGCATTCTATTCTCGGTGATGGCAGAATTTTCTATTATAACATTCTGTTATGGTGCCTTACCCATATAACACATGAACTCTTTGAAACTTTATATATAAGCAGCAGTTCTACTTTGTAGAAAGCAGAGAGTGAGAGTGGAATCTATTCCAGCAGTTAAGACTACAGTCATGCTAAAATTTCTCTCATTGGTATATGTTATACTACTGTCTTTGTTAATATATTTGTTTAACTCTATTCCTTCTTTGTGTTTTTATTTCTGGCTCCAACAAGGCCACAACAGTTTCTTAATACCTTGCTTAGCATTTGGAAGGCATCATTTGCTATCTTGATGTTCCTCTGGATTTCAATGTTACACTTTTCATCTTCTGTTAAAAGGCTTCACAAATATTTAAATTGTTGTACTTGGAGAAATTTTCCTTTTAAAAAATTATAAAAAAATATACCAGCATCCTCAGTTTTCAAGAAACTCTTCTGAGGTAATATTCCAAGAAAGAAAATATATTCTTTTTTTTTCTGTTTGCTATCCAACTCAGGATGTGCGTTATGGCACAGTGGATATTGGCTCGGAACGAGAAATCGGGGAACCGAGTTCGAATTCCAGTTGAATTCCTTGCATTCACTTATGCGCAAATACCCTTGGGAAAGGTATTAATCCATCTCTTCCCTCCAGTTATGGGTTAAATAATAGGACATATTGGGTTCTATAGCCTTGGTTGGCAACCAGTCTACTGCAGAAAGCAATAGCAACCTACTGTGGGATAATCTTCTGCCCAGTCAGTCATGTCTCTTTCGAGACATGATCACCCAAGCGTGTATCACGTATGGCACTTAACTAACTGATTCAACTCAGACTTTAAGTGTGATAATTGGAATTAAATGAATGTGGAAAAATTAAAATTGTCTGATAAAATCATTAATGGATCTGTTGGCAGCATGATACCTTACTGATTATAGAAGTGAGAATTTAAAATACATTATGTGCAATACAGCATTTCATTTTTGCAATGAGTAATTGTCAATATACTTTATTACTTTAATCTATTGTTCTGATCTTGTTTGATATAGATGTTATTATAGAATGCAATGTTTCAGCCAAGTACCCTCTGGCCATCATCATGTATCCATTGTTCATCAAGATGATGGTGTAGTGCATATAGGTGTTGATAATACCTGTGTTATTGGCATTTAGTGGTCATGATTTCAATCAGAGGTTCAGTAGGAACAAACAATAACTAGCACCACAGGGATATAATCATACGAAAAATCAGCAGATATCCAATGTTAGCCATACAATAAGAGACATCAGAATAGCCAGAAGATACTTGACTGAAATATTGCGTCTATAATAACATATATATCAACCAAGATGAGAACAATAGTTTAAAATAATAAAGGTATATTGATATTGTGTTTACTTATTATATGTGCGTTGTGGTGCAATGGATATCGGCTTGGAACGAGAAATCGGGGAGCCGAGTTCGAATTCCAGTTGAATTCATTGCATTCACTTATGTGCAAATACCCTTGGGAAAGGTATTATATAATCCGCCTATTCCTTCCAGTTATGGGTTCAATAACAGGACAAATTGGGTTCTATAGCCATGGCTGGCAACCAGTCTACCGCAAAAAGCAATGGCAACCTACTGCGGGATAATCTTCTGCCCAGTCAGTCATGTCTCTTTCGAGACATGATCACCCAAGTGTGTTTCATGCATGGCACTTAACTGACTGATGTAGGCATGAACACAGAATTTACTGAATACAGCACATAACATTATTTGACCCACTCAGTTGCATCAAACAATAGGAAATGTTTGATCCTAGAAAGTAAATCTAAAGACAAATTTATTTTTTAAATTTGTTTCATTGCAAGGCAGTACTGACAATGCTGCACAGGGGGTTACAGTGAGAAAAGAAGGAAGACAGAAAAGAAAATGGTACAGGTGATCAGAGACCTTGCTGCCAGATGTAGTTTATCATCATATCCAGGTTGCTTCCAAAAGTTAAGCAAAGTATTAAGAAACAGGAAAATATTATTAAACACAAAGAAAAGAGTATTGAACTGTTATGTAATATTGGTCTTCCTATATGGCAGTGAATGCAAGTCAATATTCTTACAGTAAAAAAGAGTCTTGAAACAGCAAAAATGGGGTTCTACAGAAGGATTCTGGGAATACCAAGGACTGAACATGTAAGTAACAAGGACATTTAAAGGAAAACAAAAACAAAAGGGACACTTTTATTTAGATACAGTTGAAATTTCTTTGGTACATGATGAAAAAAAAAATCTTGGTGAAGTTGAGATTTACAGGACAAATTGATGGCAAGAGATACAGAGGAAAGCAGCAAATAACCTACATAAAAAGAGAAAATACCTCAGCAAATGGAAAAATATATAAGAGATTTCATCCATGACAAGAAAGAACAACCAACAATACAGAGAAATAAAGACTGACTGTAAATATTAAAATCTGAAGTTGAAGGGAAGCTGCACTGGCCAAACTGAATAGAAACAAAGCAGCAGGACCAGGCAGCATTGTAACAGAGATGCTGGTAGCCCTGAGATGATTTTGGCATAAACAAAATTACAGAAATAATAAATGAAATCTATAACAGTGGTGATATACTGGAAGACCTAAGCAGATTAATTTTCATAACATTGTATAAGAATCTAGGTGCAGAGGAATGTGAACTCCGTCAAATAATCAGCTTAATGAGTCACATAACAAAACTCATCATATGAATTCTGATAAATAGAGCACACAGCTAAATCAAGCCAGAGATAGGACAAGGTTTTGTCAAGAAGACTGGAACAAGGAATGCAATATTTATGCTCAGAATGTTATCAGAAAAGGAAATACAAATGCAGAGGGACATGTACCTGTGTTTCTTAGACTACATAAATGCCTTCAACAAAGTATGCCACAAACACTTTATAGAGATGTGCGGCAACCTGGACATATTTGGGAAAGACGTTAAAGTAATCAAGAACCTGAACTGGCAGCAAACCACTTGTGTATGGACAAAAAACAAGTTCAGCAGATATACAAAGATAGAAAAGGGGTATAAAACAAGGATGTGCCTTCTCATCAGATCTATTTAACCTATACAGCAAGACAAGTCTGTGAGCTCTAGAAGTCCTGACAGGATTCATCAGTGGCAGTCACAATCTGAACAATATAAGATATACAGATGATACAATCCTGATAGCAGACATGAAACGCAAACAACAAGATCTCCTACAAAAAGTAGTTAAAGAAAGCAAAAAAGAATGGACTAAACATAAACTACAAGAAAACTGAATTCATGGTCATCAATAAAAAAAGAGAAGCCCAAAATGCTAACTACAAGCTGGGAATACTAAAGTCAAGCAGGTACAAAAATGTAAATACTTGAGAACTGTTCTAGCAGAGAACAGAAAGTGCAACATGAAAATCTGAAAGTGCATTGGTATGGCCAAGAATACATTCCTAAATCTGAGAAAGTTATTGATAGACAGAAAAATTTCACTGGGAACAAAGAAGAGAGTACTGGATTGGATGGCAGAGCAGGATTTTGGAGGGATAACAAGAGAAAGGGTGTTAAGAGCTTATAAAGAATAGGGAAGTGTGGAGAGCCATGATTGCCTACATCATAAAGGACATGGTATATAGAAGAAGAAGAGGCTTGAGCAAATGGTTGGTTGACCAGGGATTAGGAAATATACCAAAAAAGATAAGCCTTACTTAGAGCCTCAAAGAACCAAAAGTTGTTGAGAGGCACGATCGACCATGTTGTAAAGGGAGATGACTCATGAAATAAGTAAAAGTAGGTGTTTAAATGAAAGCTTTATAAGATACTAAAAATTATGTGTATTAAAATACAAGTTAAATGACAAATAAAAGTTAAATCCCCAAATTGAAATGATTATGTTTAATATGACTAAGTGCATGAAAAGCTAAAGTTTATGCATATATTTAAAGGCTCATGAACTTCCACAAAAGCAGAGATTTACTATAACTTAAAACTGAGATATGCCAGTGCATTAAAGCAAAAAAAAAAAACAATGTTTGTGTATTCAATGTTAAATAAAGCTCAGCTCAGCTTGGTCACAAACCAATGAATCAAATGATTTTTAAGCCAGAACTAAAAAAACTTCTTGACTCCAGCCACTTTCTCACCAATGGGATGTGGCTTCCCTCTGTCTCTTCTACAAATATTTTCATGGCTTCTGCTTCAATGAGCTTAGCTCACTGGTGCCTCCTCAACAAGAATTTACTTGAGCAACCAGACTGGCAACAAGGTCCCACCCTTTTACAGTTAAATCTACCAAATGCAGCCGACAATTCTACTCCAGCAGCTTCTTTTCTTACACTTCTCACCTGTGGAACTCCCTTCTGTATAATTGCTTTCCTTACAGCTACAACCTCCAGGAATTTAAATGGAAAGTCAATTTCCATCTCTTATTCACTTGACACTAGTCCTTCCTTCATCCTTTCTACATCCCTCTGTGTATCTAATTCTTTTCCTTTCTCACTCAACCTTTGTCACTGTAATCACACCTGTATTCCCATCCTTTTTCTGACACCCAATGTAACTGGTTTGTCTTTCTCTTTGCACTCCTCCTGCTTAAACTTTCACTCTTCTCTTATGTAGCCCCCTGGACACCAGTGGCAGTATCACCTTGCTTGGGGTGAAACAATTATGAAAAAAAAAAAAGACGAAAAAATCGAAAAAAATAAAACGTAATATTTTAACAATTAAAACTGAAATCAAGAAATCAATGTAGAAACAATGTATTATGTAGATAATATTTTAAACACATAGAAACATGATGAATACTAAAGTTCATTGATGAAATCACTGAAGCATTTACTGAAATACATTTAAGAGAAATTTCACCTTGTATAGAAATTCATACACAGAAAAAACTCAAATTAAGTTGAAACAAACTCAACACTATGTTAATAGTGGCAGTTCAGTCAGTACAAGAAGCAAAAAACACTTTCAGAGTAAAGACTGCATTTTGACTGATACAGTTCCTATCACTCCCAGAAATTAGTATCCAAGACTAAGTAAAAGATAGTATTTCAAAATGTGATTTTACCAAAAGAAACAAATCATCTATAATTGAAAGACTTGCACGACATATTCTTCTGCCTATTTATTCATTTATCGATTCATTTTCTACAGCTTTTGCTGGTTATTTAAAATCGGATAATATTTTTAGATTGTAAGAATTTGTGGGGAGAGATAATAAAGATTTAGTGTTACAAGTCCTATTAATTAATCCATAGCTGAAGGGAAAAAGTGGATTCATGCCTTTCCCAAGGATATTTACACATAAGCGAATCTAACAAACATAATTGGAATTAAAATTCAGCCTGCTAACGAACAATTCCGAGTAATTATACATGACACCACCCGCACATTCAAGCTTAAAATACCTGGTATTCCTAAGCTGTCACCAACCTAGTTACTGACTAGATTCGACATTGCTGAACTTTGGTGATCATACGGGAAGCAGTGTTTCAACATGATGTGGCCGTAAGCCTCTATTTATTAAAATAGTGGTAGAAACTCACTTAAAGCAATCTTCATAAAATTTATTTAAAATAGAGGTGAGTTTAAGCACTTAAAAATAAGGCTAAAAGTCAAGGCCTGAAACTAAGAAATCTCATAAGTGAAGCTTAGGCATTGAAATCAAAATAAAACAGTCTACAAAGTTTATATAAAAGTTAATTTTCAGCATGAGAATTTGATTAGTTCTGGATTCTGATTACAGATTAAAAAAAAAAGAAATCAATTCATTAGATAGCAGCTAAAGAAAAAAGAACAATTAATGCATTGTGTCCATCAATATTTGACTATGTATGCCTAAATTGTTCCTGATAAATTTTCGTCCTTGAAGTTTATACTGTATATTTATTTAGTGTTTATTTATTCAAGTCTTCAAAATGCATTTGCTTCTTTAGTAAGCTAATCCATACGAACAGTTCAGAGTTTAATTCTTACAAGTATTATTGTTGCTTGCAAAGATAACAATAAGGCAAAGTATTCATGACATGATGTAGATAAATATTGATGCCAGGAATTTAATCCTTGCAAATTAATGTTGATTATGCTTTTCTATTCATTTTATATATATATATATATATATATATATATATATATATATATATATATATAAATAGATATTAGTAATCCACATACAAGCCTGTTTCACTGTATCACAGCTCATCAGTGTGGCTAGACACATCCACTTGCTTCTGCCCGGGATCAACACTCGACCAATTTGGTGTCAGTCGAAGTCACTACCCCTCTAAGCCATAGGAGTATGGAATCTGAGAAGGGAAATTTTAACCCGTTGTATATAAGCTGTGTATACACACACACAAGCACCGAAAGATCTCAAAATTGGAGTAGATAGACTAAACTATCGTCCGGTTCACACTCCACCTTCGGCTATTGAACAGGTGAAGAGGCTCATTCCTTGTTTCCTGTTTAGGATGTGGTTTCCGGTTTTCTCTTTTCCAATCTTTTCACTCCTATGTAGCCCCCTGCACATCAGTGGCATTACCGCCTTGCTCAAGGTGATATGATTAAAAAAAAATCATTTCTGAAGAGTAATATATATATTCTAGTTAATGCACACAATGATTCTGTATTAAAAGCTGTGGAAAGATTTGTGGGGATTTTTAATCTCCCATCATGAAAGTAGAGAGGATATGTTTAGCTGTGTGTTAGTCAACTTCATTAAGTGAAAGTAATACTATCAAAGACTTTCACAGGTTGTTAGTCCCATTTACTTGAATATCCTAGACTACCCTTTAAAATTTAGCTCACTATTTCTGATAAAGATCAACCAAAAAATTTTAATGAATATATATAAAAGATAATGGACTGTGTAAAATGTCACTCAAATGACAACTACTTAGCAGAAAAAACATGATAGAAGATGAAGAAATGAAGTAGAGGTATTTGTCAGTGAAATCTGATGAAAAATAATTCATTATTATTTACTCACTTTTGTTTATTAGACATTAAATTACATTACTTACTATCCTTCATAATTTACTGAGACTTTTCAGTTATCATAATGTATGTTGATGAGCATTCTTAAATACTTACATTAAATTACATTACTTACTATCCTTCATAATTTTACTGAGACTTTCAGTTATCATAATGTATGTTGATGAGCATTCTTAAATACTTACATTAAATTACATTACTTACTATCCTTCATAATTTACTGAGACTTTTCAGTTATCATAATGTATGTTGATGAGCATTCTTAAATACTTACATTAAATTACATTACTTACCATCCTTCATAATTTACTGAGACTTTTCAGTTATCATAATGTATGTTGATGAGCATTCTTAAATACTTACATTAAATTACATTACTTACTATCCTTCATAATTTACTGAGACTTTTCAGTTATCATAATGTATGTTGATGAGCATTCTTAAATACTTACATTAAATTACATTACTTACTATCCTTCATAATTTACCGAGACTTTTCAGTTATCATAATGTATGTTGATGAGCATTCTTAAATACTTGCTATTAAATTGTCATTTACCATCCTTCATAATTTACTGAGACTTTTCAGTTATCATAATGTGGCAAGTTATGAGCATTCTTAAATACTTACATTAAATTACATTACTTACTATCCTTCATAATTTACTGAGACTTTCATGTCATAATGTATGTTGATGAGCATTCTTAAATACTTACATTAAATTACATTATCTACTATCCTTCATAATTTACTGAGACTTTTCAGTTATCATAATGTATGTTGATGAGCATTCTTAAATACTTACATTAAATTACATTACTTACTATCCTTCATAATTTACTGAGACTTTTCAGTTATCATAATGTATGTTGATGAGCATTCTTAAATACTTACATTAAATTACATTACTTACTATCCTTCATAATTTACTGAGACTTTTCAGTTATCATAATGTATGTTGATGAGCATTCTTAAATACTTACATTAAATTATATTACTTACTATCCTTCATATAATTTACTGAGACTTTTCAGTTATCATAATGTATGTTGATGAGCATTCTTAAATACTTACATTAAATTACATTACTTACTATCCTTCATAATTTACCGAGACTTTTCAGTTATCATAATGTATGTTGATGAGCATTCTTAAATACTTACATTAAATTACATTACTTACTATCCTTCATAATTTACTGAGACTTTTCAGTTATCATAATGTATGTTGATGAGCATTCTTAAATACTTACATTAAATTACATTACTTTACTATCCTTCATAATTTACTGAGACTTTTCAGTTATCATAATGCATGTTGATGAGCATTCTAACAATACTTACATTAAAATTGCATTACTTACTATCCTTCATAATTTACTGAGACTTTCTCAGTTATCATAATGTATGTTGATGAGCATTCTTAAATACTTACATTAAATTACATTACTTACTATCCTTCATAATTTACTGAGACTTTCAGTTATCATAATGTATGTTGATGAGCATTCTTAAATACTTACATTAAATTACATTACTTACTATCCTTCATAATTTACTGAGACTTTTCAGTTATCATAATGTATGTTGATGAGCATTCTTAAATACTTACATTAAATTACATTACTTACTATCCTTCATAATTTACTGAGACTTTCTCAGTTATCATAATGTATGTTGATGAGCATTCTTAAATACTTACATTAAATTACATTACTTACTATCCTTCATAATTTACTGAGACTTTTCAGTTATCATAATGTATGTTGATGAGCATTCTTAAATACTTACATTAAATACATTACTTACCATCCTTCATAATTTACTGAGACTTTTCAGTTATCATAATGTATGTTGATGAGCATTCTTAAATACTTACATTAAATTACATTACTTACTATCCTTCATAATTTACTGAGATTCTTCAGTTATCATAATGTATGTTGATGAGCATTCTTAAATACTTACATTAAATTACATTACTTACTATCCTTCATAATTTACTGAGACTTTTCAGTTATCATAATGTATGTTGATGAGCATTCTTAAATACTACATTAAATTACATTACTTACTATCCTTCATAATTTACTGAGACTTTTCAGTTATCATAATGTATGTTGATGAGCATTCTTAAATACTTACATTAAATTACATTACTTACCATCCTTCATAATTTACTGAGACTTTTCAGTTATCATAATGTATGTTGATGAGCATTCTTAAATACTTACATTAAATTACATTACTTACTATCCTTCATAATTTACTGAGACTTTTCAGTTATCATAATGTATGTTGATGAGCATTCTTAAATACTTACATTAAATTACATTACTTACTATCCTTCATAATTTACTGGAGACTTTTCAGTTATCATAATGTATGTTGATGAGCATTCTTAAATACTTACATTAAATTACATTACTTACTATCCTTCATAATTTACTGAGACTTTTCAGTTATCATAATGTATGTTGATGAGCATTCTTAAATACTACATTAAATTACATTACTTACTATCCTTCATAATTTACTGAGACTTTTCAGTTATCAATGTATGTTGATGAGCATTCTTAAATACTTACATTAAATTACATTACTTACCATCCTTCATAATTTACTGAGACTTTTCAGTTATCATAATGTATGTTGATGAGTACTTAAATACTACATTAAATTACATTACTTACTATCCTTCATAATTTACTGAGACTTTTCAGTTATCATAATGTATGTTGATGAGCATTCTTAAATACTTACATTAAATTACATTACTTACTATCCTCATAATTTACTGAGACTTTTCAGTTATCATAATGTATGTTGATGAGCATTCTTAAATACTTACATTAAATTACATTACTTACTATCCTTCATAATTTACTGAGACTTTTCAGTTATCATAATGTATGTTGATACATTCTTAGTCACTTACATTAAATTACATTACTTACCATCCTTCATAATTTACTGAGACTTTTCAGTTATCATAATGTATGTTGATGAGCATTCTTAAATACTTACATTAAATTATATTACTTACCATCCTTTCATAATTTACTGAGACTTTTCAGTTATCATAATGTATGTTGATGAGCATTCTTAAATACTTACATTAAATTACATTACTTACTATCCTTCATAATTTACTGAGACTTTTCAGTTATCATAATGTATGTTGATGAGCATTCTTAAATACTTAAGGTTTAAATTTATATTGTTTACTATCCTTCATAATTTACTGAGACTTTTCAGTTATCATACTATATGTTGATGAGCATTCTTAAATACTTACATTAAATTACATTACTTACTATCCTTCATAATTTACTGAGACTTTTCAGTTATCATAATGTATGTTGATGAGCATTCTTAAATACTTACATTAAATTACATTACTTACTATCCTTCATAATTTACTGAGACTTTTCAGTTATCATAATGTATGTTGATGAGCATTCTTAAATACTTACATTAAATTACATTACTTACCATCCTTCATAATTTACTGAGACTTTTCAGTTATCATAATGTATGTTGATGAGCATTCTTAAATACTTACATTAAATTACATTACTTACTATCCTTCATAATTTACTTATACTCTTCAGTTATCATAATGTATGTTGATGAGCATTCTTAAATACTTACATTAAATTACATTACTTACTATCCTTCATAATTTACTGAGACTTTTCAGTTATCATAATGTATGTTGATGAGCATTCTTAAATACTTACATTAAATTACATTACTTACTATCCTTCATAATTTACTGAGACTTTTCAGTTATCATAATGTATGTTGATGAGCATTCTTAAATACTTACATTAAATTACATTACTTACCATCCTTCATAATTTACTGAGACTTTTCAGTTATCATAATGTATGTTGATGAGCAATTCTTAAATACTTACATTAAATTACATTACTTACCATCCTTCATAATTTACTGAGACTTTTCAGTTATCATAATGTATGTTGATGAGCATTCTAAATACTTACATTAAATTACATTACTTACTATCCTTCATAATTTACTGAGACTTTTCAGTTATCATAATGTATGTTGATGAGCATTCTTAAATACTTTCATATTTTCAATTACATTACTTACTATCCTTCATAATTCTTACTGAGACTTTTCAGTTATCATAATGTATGTTGATGAGCATTCTTAAATACTTACATTAAATTACATTACTTACTATCCTTCATAATTTACTGAGACTTTTTCAGTTATCATAATGTATGTTGATGAGCATTCTTAAATACTTACATTAAATTACATTACTTACCATCCTTCATAATTTACTGAGACTTTTCAGTTATCATAATGTATGTTGATGAGCATTCTTAACACTTACATTAAATTACATTACTTACCATCCTTCATAATTTACTGAGACTTTTCAGTTATCATAATGTATGTTGATGAGCATTCTTAAATACTTACATTAAATTGCATTACTACCATCCTTCATAATTTACTGAGACTTTTCAGTTATCATAATGTATGTTGATGAGCATTCTTAAATACTTACATTAAATTACATTACTTACTATCCTTCATAATTTACTGAGACTTTTCAGTTATCATAATGTATGTTGATGAGCATTCTTAAATACTTACATTAAATTACATTACTTACTATCCTTCATAATTTACTGAGACTTTTCAGTTATCATAATGTATGTTGATGAGCACTTAAATACTTACATTAAATTACATTACTTACTCATCCTTCATAATTTACTGAGACTTTTCAGTTATCATAATGTATGTTGATGAGCATTCTTAAATACTTACATTAAATTACATTACTTACCATCCTTCATAATTTACTGAGACTTTTCAGTTATCATAATGTATGTTGATGAGCATTCTTAAATACTTACATTAAATTACATTACTTACCATCCTTCATAATTTACTGAGACTTTTCAGTTATCATAATGTATGTTGATGAGCATTCTTAAATACTTACATTAAATTACATTACTTACTATCCTTCATAATTTACTGAGACTTTTCAGTTATCATAATGTATGTTGATGAGCATTCTTAAGAATACTTACATTAAATTACATTACTTACTATCCTTCATAATTTACTGAGACTTTTCAGTTATCATAATGTATGTTGATGAGCATTCTTAAATAAAAAATGTCAAAAAACCAATGGCATTTGTTTGTTTACAAATACTTAATGTAAAATAAAACCCTTACAATGGCCTTAATAAAGTCCAACAAATTCATGTGTCAGCTCAGATAAATTTTTCTTTTGTCTTTATTCATATGAAATTTTATATATTATAATAATAATAAGTGGTTGATACTAATATATTTCACAGATATTTATTTTTAAAAAGTGCTCAGTACACAAGTAGAACATCGATATATAGTTGTTGTTATTATTATAATCATAACATACTGTAATTTAATAGCCATAAAGTTTTGTTGTTTAATACACTATCATCAGGTAGTGGTATGTGGTTAATTTACTACTGCATGATGATGGTTTATTAAACACCAAAACTTTACAGCCAATAAGTTGTGGTGTACTAATATAATAATAATAATAATAATAATAATAATAATAACTATGTGTATGTGTGTGTGTATCCGTTACCTACAGACCCCAAAATGGCTGAACCGATTTTCTTGAAAATTTACACAGTTGTACTATAAGCGTCTGTGAGTGTTCTTAGTTAGGTTTTGTGTTGAGGTACCCCTGATAAATATCGAAAATCAATAATCGAAAAAATCAGGTTATAGAAGGAGTGGTCCGATTTTAATCAAATTTGATACACTCATAGACAAAAACACAAAAAATGATATTCAGAAGTTTCAAGGTTGCAGTTCTTACAATAGTGCAGAAAATTGATAATATATATATAAAAGGCAAGATATGTGTGTGTGTGTGTGTGTGTGTGTTTATCTGTCTGCATGTCCTTTATACAAATCCACAATTTTTATCCGATTCTCACCAAACTTCACACAAATATTCTTTAGGCTGAGTCCGAGATCCAGGACCATGGATTAGTTTTAAAGCTTTCATTACACCCGAGCAATGCCGGGCTATACTGCTAGTATATAATAATAATAATAATAAGTGGTTGATACTAATATATTTCACAGATATTTATTATTAGATATTGTTGTTATTATTATAATCATAACATACTGTAATTTAATAGCCATAAAATTTTGTTGTTTAATACACTATCATCAGGTAGTGGTATGTGGTTAATTTACTACTGCCTGATGATGGTTTATTAAACACCAAAACTTTACAGCCAATAAGTTGCAGTATACTATAATAATAATAATAATAACTATATGTGTGTGTGTGTGTGTGTGTGTGTGTGTGTGCATGTATAGTGTTGAGTTGTAATGATGCTTAGTGCCAAGACTGTTGTTTTTTCAGTGGTTTACTGATAAAAACATATTTTGTCAAGCAGATTTTTTGTCATAAAGTGCTAGATATCAAGTTAGACATAGAGCATAAATAGGATTAATGTGGAGAAATCTGTCACTTAACTGTGCAATGCCATGCAGATTGAAAAAAAGCCCTGAAAAGTGAGGATATCATAATGTTGCCTTCATAAAACTTTGAAGTTAGCATGACTCTGCTCAGTTAAGTGACAAACTCTTCCACATTAATCCTATATATATGTGTTTGACAAAGTCTGGCTTGCTGACCTTCTATGCAGGCTGCTGGGCTATGGTGTAACTGGACAATTGTTTGACCTAATCCAGTCATTCATTGTTTGATCTAATCCAGTCATTCCTTTCAAACCGCTCAATGAAAGTAGTGTTAAACAAACATGCCTCCTAATACTATCATACAAAGGCGGGTGACCCTCAAGGCTCTACTCTAGATCCTACACTTTTCCTTATCTTCATTAACGATCTCCCCGATGTAATCAAATCCCAGTTAGGTATATATGCTGATGACACCACCATTTAATCTCATCTCAATCAAAAATCTGCTGAGGCTAATAAAACAAACTTTACTGTTGAGCTTGAAGAGGACCTCCGATCCGTGGTGGACTGGGGTAAGAAATGACTTGTAAATTTTAATGCTTTCAAAATGAAACTGCTATCTATTAACCATCATAGACAATCACTCCTACCCCCCCATTAGCATGGATTAGGCTATCTCCCTGAAAGCAAAACACTGCACCTCCTCAGATTAACTCTCTCAGCAGACTTCAAGTGGAATGACTATATCAAATCCATAGCTAAATCCGCTGCTTAGAAATTCGGTTCACAGTGTAGGGCCAGGAAGTTATTCCTGTCTGAATCCATCCTGCACATATATAAATCTACAATTCGCCCATGTCTCGAGTACTGCTGCCACATCTGGTCTGGTGTCCCTGCTATCCACCTCAGGGTCCTTAACAAAATCCAGCAGTGAATCTCTAATGTGATTGATCCTGACTTGGCAGCTTAGATGCAGTCACTTTCTCACCAGCATAATGTGGATTCCCAATGTTTCTTCTAGAAATACTTTCACAACTTCTGCTCTGATGAACTTAGCTCACTGGTGTCCCCTATGTATAAATTTACTCAAGCTACTAGATTAGCAACAAGGTTCCACCCTTTTACAGTAAAACCAATAAAATTTAACCGCAACTTCTACTCTGTCAGCTTCTTTTCTTGCACTTCTCACCTGTGGAATTCTCTTCTGTATACTTGCTTTCCTGAAAACTACAATCTACAGGAATTTAAATGCATGGTCAATAGTCATCTTCTATCTTACTGACTCCCATTCTTTTTCTCATGCTTTTTTCATATGATGTTTTTCTTTTCAGAACTCAAATCATATAAGGATTGTCCAAACTGTCCACTTTTCTTCAAAGAATTCCAGAACTTAAAACAAATGCTTGTGAAGAACGGTTTTCCAAATTATTTATGTGACTACCACATCAGATTTTTCTTTGTAACGTAATCAATGGCAACAAAAAACACACGAACAGAAACAATAGCAACAATATTTTCTACAATAACATTGCATCGCAATTATAAGCAGGACAAATCATCAAAACATCATTCAAAAATACACAATTCTGACTTAAACAAGAAAATTAAATTAACCATTTACAAAATTTAAAACTGCTAACCACATTGTCAATAATAACAATTCACCTTCAAATTCTAAACTGCAGAGAATCAGTGTCGTCTATGAATTTATATGTCCTTTAAAGAATTGTGTTTTTGAAAAATCCAAATTCATAAACAATTTTGTCAGCCACACTACCACAATAATGATGAGTAGATTGACATTCCACATTTCAGGCCACTGTTCAATCCAATCTCATTTAAGTACACAAAAATCTACCAGGCCCTATCCGTGACATACTTGTCAACAATACACACATAATAGCATCATCCACAGGCAAAAAAAGGTGAAAAATAATGGAGACATTATTATTAAAAAAGAAAAATCCTACCCTTAATAATATCAATTATGAACATAATAAGAATGTGCTTACCATGTTCAGAATGTAACATTCACATGATTCTACATACATAAACTCTACACATATTCAATTACATGTAAAATAAGATTCACTCTTGATAACAGCTAAAAGTATAGCCAAACACAGTCAGAAAAACCAAACATTTGAACAATTCCCATATTATTTGACTTCTGAATAGAAAAAAATCACAAAAGCACATGAAAATTATATAAAACTTAATGATAATATCTTGTCTGTCATTTTTAATAAAACCTGCATAAAAGTGAGATTGCTGCCCAAATATACAATATATATCTGATGTTAGATCTGTCTGCATTAATTGGAGGTATGTTTATTGCTACTTTTTTATATATATATATATATATCTTAAAATGGTGCCCACTATCACTTTAACAGAGATGCAAAAATGCCAAATCCTGATATTGGACAACGCACACATATACAAACCATAAACAAACACACACACACACACACACACACACACACTACAATTAATGGCAGCAGTAGCAGCAAAAGATGACCATTTGATGAAAGGAATGAACCACAAGCAGACATGAAATTAAGCTCTCCTATCATTCTAAAGATGAGACTATGATCTTGAAATATTAATGATTTATAAATGGGTAATACCCAACACCTTCATTGCCTTCCTTTATTTTTTTAAACGCATTTGGATAGCCTTCAAAACCTACCCATACACCAAATTTTTATTTGTTTAACATTATTATATTTTATATATATATATATATATATAAATAACTATCTTAAGGCAGGAATCAAGCCTGCAAAATCCCACACCAGAGAGATGCCATCTTTAGATCAAACGTGTCTTTACCAATCAGCCCACAGAAGACTTCATGGAAGATAAAATTCAATTTCACCTTTATATAAGCATTATTTTATAGTTTGCAGGTCCAATCTCTGCCAGAAGATAAATATTTTCCAAATGATTAAAGCCAGTGGAAATTATAATGTACTGTTTAACTATATATATAAAAAATAAACAGACTTTCCACTCAAATACGAGTATCTATTAAAAAATATTAAGGTTAAACAAATAAAAATTCAAATCTGTCAGCTAATGTAGATTTCTGTTAAATTCATATATATATATATATATATATATATATATATATATATATTGAATGTCCTTCAGCTTCTCCAGATATTAATAAAATAGAAAACTTCATTAATAGAGATGTACATGTGAATGAAAAATAATATTCAAGCATAAAAGATGTATGTAAAGAAATTAAAACAGCTGGAGGTAATATTAATGTTGAAAAAGTAGAAAACTTTAAAAAAAGTAAATTAACGCTTCAAAAGTGATGAAGGTCATTGAATATGAAGGCATCCAAATTAACATTGACAGTAATAGTTTATGAAGATACGCGGAATATTATACAAATCAAATATACATCTACGAATAAAATCTTTTGGATTTATTCATAAATTTGTTTTACAATTAATGTTTTGTCTTATAAACATTGAATCCCCAACAATAAGCTATTATCAAATTTTTTTTTTAATAAAGATGTATATTACATACTGTGAGGATGTGCATTATGGTGCAGTGGATATTAGCCAAGATTAAGAAATGAAAGAGCTGATTTCAAATTCCAGATGAATTTGTTGCTTTCACTTTTGCACAAATACTCTTTCAAAAATTATTAATACGTCATTTCTCCCTTCAGCTATGAGTTAAATAGCAGGGAAGGTTGGGTTCTATAGCCTTGGCTGGCAACCAGTCTACCGCAGAAAGTAATAGCAAACTACTGTAGGAAAATCGTCTGCCTGTTAGTCATATCACTTTTGAAACATAGTCTCAAACATATTTGAGGTGAATATTAATTTTTCTATTGAACAGGTGAAGAGGCTCATCCCTTGTTTCCTGTTTAGAATGCAGTTTCCATTTTTCTCTTTTCCAGTCTTCTCACTTTTTTTTTTTTTCAGTTGGAGTAGATAGACTAAACTATCGCCCGGTTCACACTCCACCCTTGTCTATTGAACAGGTGAAGAGGTTCATCCTTTGTTTCCTGGTTAGGATGTGGTTTCCGGTTTTCTCTTTTCCAATCTTCTCACTCCTATGTAGCCCCCTGCACATCAGTGGCATTACCGCCTTGCTCGGGGTGATATAATTAAAAAAAAAAATATGTTATGAATATAGTTTAGATATACTGAAAAGAAAGGTGTCCATTTAAATTGACGCCAAGAGGGCTTAGAGTCATTCCAGTTCTGGTACTACCAAGAAGAAGTTAAGTAGTTATATATAATATACATCATATACTCCTGCTAATGCCAAAGGCCCACTGTTGTTGTTGTATTTTTGGTTTAAATCTATTTCAGCTGATGAACAGAGCACAAAGCAGAATTAGATTGGAAAAAGGGCAAGATCAGTGTGGATTTATTAAGGACTCCACAACAAAAAAATATAATATTCATGTTTAAAAAGATATCAGAGAGAAAGAGCAATACAAATGCAGAAGGATGTGTAATTATGTTTTATGAATTATGCAAAAGCATGTGACAGGATATGGCCCAAGGATCCATTTGAACTGCTAGTTAAACCTGATCTACTTGGTTAGGATGTTAGAATAATCCAGAACTTATACAGGGGTAAAACCACTTGCATACAGACTGAAAATTAACTGAGTAGCAAATACAAAAATAGAAAAGGTCATGAAACATGGGTGTGTCTTTTACCCGGATTTCTGCAACTATGTTATTCTAAGGCAAACTGGAGACCATAATCTTAACAATATAAGATACACGGATGACATTGAGTTGATGGCTAATATCAAAAGAAAACCGTAGGACCATCTATACATGATGGCAGAAGAAAGCATGAAAAATGGACTATCAACTGCAAGAATATAGGTTTTGTCAGCAGAAAGAGAAAAAGATGTGAGCTAGAGATATAAACATTATGTAAGTGTATAAGCCTAAATCTCTGTGAAGCATTTAGCAAAGGATTGAAAATGTGGTACCAAGATCCAAACAGGCATTGGATTAACAAAAGAAGCATTCCAAAGCTATGCAAGGTGTTGAGAAATGAAAAAATCTTCATGAGAAGTAAAAGGAAAAAAATAATCCAGAATTTATACAGGGGTAAAAACACTTGCATACAGACTGAAAATTAACTGAGTAGCAAATAAAAAAATAAAAAATAGAAAACAGTTAACATAAGACTTGAACTGGTTAAAATTATACTGATTTTAGAAGCAGCCTCTTGGGAGTTAATTTCACTAGGTAGTAGTTCATGGGGGAAAAAAAAACTGCTTGAGTGAAACTTATATCTTACCAGGTGGATATGAAGAGAATGATAGTGGTTCATTACAATGTGTTTGCTGTGACAGGTCTTAGCCATGAAGGTTAGAACTGGCGGAACTAAGGAGTATAGTTCTTCTGCCATGAAAATAGCAATAGAGCAATGGGATGCTTGTGATGTCTAATCTATTAAAATAGAGTGGAAAATAATGTGGCACCTACAAAGACATGGAGATGCTTCTGGACTCTCCTGAGAGAGCAAAGTGAAGTTTGGGCAGCTCCTGCCTATATAGATAGTAGTAGTACTCCATTTTTGACCTTGTCTTGTTTATATAAAAGTAGAGGATAGCAGGAAGAGTAAGGTGCTTGCTGGAGCTGTACTGGGAACCAACCATTCATATATATTATATATAATAGTCAAGATAAGGCAAATTTCAGAAGTCATATCTTAGGAATGACTCTAATTTTTGCAGATACACCGCTCATTCGGGTCAGATAAAATCTAATGAATTCATTAGCTGAGATCATATCCATATATGATGCATAATGCCTACTGAACAAATTCCAGGCAAATTTCAAATTAGTTCTATAATAAAAATTGTTACTACATGTCAACATTTAAAATTTAAAAACATAACAGTCAGTTAACTGACATATGGGATACATGCTTGAGTGATCATGTCTCTTTCAAGACATGACTGACTAGGCAGAAAACTTTTTTGCAGTAGGTTGCCATTACCTTCTCTGGTAGACCAGTTGCCAACCAAGGCTATAAAGCTCAATCTGTCCTGCTATTTAACCCATAGCTGGGGGGAGAAGAGATGGATTAATATTTTTCCTAAGGGTATTTGTGCGTAAGTGAATGAAACAAATTTAACTGGAATTTGAACTCGGTTCTCCCATTTTTTCAATTTTTATGCATTTAATAATTTTACCATGAATTTAGAAAACATCATAAAAATGTGTCAAAGCAAGCATCAGTGATATGCACTGGTTTTAGTGTAGATTTGGGTTTTTTCACATACCTGTATCTGCAAAAAGCAGTTTTTTGCTTCAATCATGACATGATAAAAAATATCCTCAATAAAACTGTTATTTAAATGATAAAATATGAAATATATCGTATTATTTGCAAAATGATATATATTCCAAGTCTTAGCCAATCTAAAGGTTCATGACAAAATAACTTGTTTGCTCAAGATAAATTATTTCAAAATAAAATGCATGACTTTAGATATAAATGTATCAATAAATCAATATATATAATTAAGATATACAAATATATGAATAACTAAGTAAGCTGATAAATTTTATTCACAAAATTATATATATACAGGGTGCGATGGCTATATTGTCATCTAAATTAGGCAAAAATTAAAATAACATTGACATCTCATTTTAACAAAAAATTTTTTTTATCAAAATGACACAAAAATATCTTGAAATACAAAAGAGTAAATTTATTCAGTAAAATTGCCATTGGTTTTAACCACGGCTTCAGAAGATTTTGGAATCTCTTGCATCTCTTCTGGATGCTCTCCTTGTTTAAGTGAGTGAATGTTGCCATAATCTTTGCCTTCAGGTAATTTTTGTCATAATAAAAAGTTTTGTTGGTTTCTCACTCAACTGTGCTCCACAAAGTGTTTGTAGTCTGTGGATTTAGGTGGCCAGATCTAAAGGGTATTGTAGTAGCAGAAATTCTATGACAGCCATGACTAGGTTCTCCTGCTTGTATAGCATGATATAGTCCTGTTACCAGATATAGGGTCTTTCAGCAGTGACCCTCTAGATCCAGGGTAGCACAATCTCCTCAAGGCCCTTGATGTAGACCTCCCTGCTGAGCCTGAGGCCCTGTGGGAAAATGAATACAAATTATCACCATAACTATTGATCACTCCAAACACCTTCATAATCACCATTAGGCTCATCCAACTCTCTCTGAATCCTCTGCAGTATCTTCAGATTGACACTCAAATCCTCTGAAATGTTTTTATTGGAGTTTCATGAATGCCAAGCAGTACCGCATGCAGTTTCCAAATTTCTGGCAGAGTGAATTGCATCATAATCAAAAACAACCAAAATGCACATGTGAAATTAAAAATATGGCAACAATTCACCCATCACACTCTCTCTCCCTTTTTATATATATATGGCCATCCGCAGACAGATCTATTTCACTGTATCACAGCTCATCAGTAAGGTTAGACTCCGATTGCTTTTAACCCAGGATTGAAACCCGACCGAATAAGTGTCAGTTGGAGATTCAACCTCTGGGCTATGGGTGCTCGGTAGAAGAAAGCAGACTTTATATATATATATATATATATATATATATATAGAAGAAATGTAAATTTTAACCAGGGTAATTGTTTTTAAAATATTTGGTCTCATCATAAAATGTGACTTATGATATTCAAGCCGAGACAATTAAATTATCTTTAAGATGTGTATTTGTATGTGGTATGTTAGCAAGATTTAGTTCACAGATGAATTGATAATCATGTTCATTTGTTGCCACTGCCCTTTGTGGTGTGTGTATTTTTAGGGATTCAATTGATTTATAGCCTTTGTTCAATAACAACCCATTGTGGAATGACAAACAAAAATCAATAATTATTTCCATTTTGAAAGAAAAAAACTATGTAAAGAATAAAAAATAAAACTAAAAACCTTATTATCTCCCTTTATTGTCAACACTGAACCGAATTCAGTTGTCCAGAATTTTCAGTTCTGACCCATATTAATAGTGGCTCAATCAATTCCTGCTGAATTCTGTGTATCATTGGTTGGGTGGGATAGAGAATTTTTTTTTTCTTCATTATTATTAGATCTTTTTCATTTAAAACTCTACAATACTGAGAAAAGAAAAGAGATAAAAAAAACGCTGTTGTTAAAAGGAATGAAAAATGAAGGTTAAATATTGCGTGGTTTGTTTTATGTACTATCAATTTTGATGAGGAAGAACACAGATTTTAGAACTTTAATGCTAGACTATGTGCATGGGTGGTGCAGTGGATATTGGCTCAGAATGAGAAATTGAGGAGCTGAGTTCAAATTCCAGTTAAATTCATTGCATTCACTTACGCGCAAATACCCTTGGGAAAGTTATTAATCCGTCTCTTTCCTTCAGTTATGGCTTAAATAACAGGACAGATTGGGTTCTATAGCCTTGGCTGGCAACCAGTCTATTGCAGAAAGCAATGGCAACCTACCGCGGGATAATCTTCTGTCCAGTCAGTCATGTCTCTTTTGAGACATGATCGCCAAAGCGTGTTTCATGTATGGCAGCTAACTGACTGACTGAATTCATACATATGATTTAATTATAGTGGTAAAAACTTGTTGTAAAACGAGCCAAACTCTTTGGAAGAACTGATTACAGATAAACAGTGAAAAGTATACCACAAAGACTACAAGTAAATATCCACACATTTTAATTCAAAATTATTCTTTCCTAGACTGATTACCAGCCTAGACTAGAAAGCACAGTGTGCCCTGCTATTTATCACAAATTTAAACAATTTCCCAAGGATATTTGTTTGAAAGTGAATATAACAAACATAAATGGAATTCAAACATGTTTTGTCAGTTTCTTGTCTTGAGATTCTATTACACTAATTGTGCATGCTTTGCATAAGCAATACAATACAATGAGTTTTAATATGTATTCATCCACAGAACAAAGAAAGAATTCAAATATTCTTTATTGCACGGAAAAAGTGATAGGTTTCTCAAAAGTTTGATACATGAATTAATAAAGAATTTGTTTCATATTTGGAATTGAAAAAGGGATCGATATGTAATGTGCCAAAATTTAGGATTATATTATCTTCACATTACACTGAAAATAAATGAAACATGCTGAGAAACTTTTGAATCAAATTAAGTTTTAATTATGTAGAAATAAATAATATTAGTCAAAATTATCATGTATTTTATTGACCTAAACAGAATTAAAATCCAGAAATAGTGAATGACCATAAATGGAAATCAGAGAAACATTTGCAAATGATACAGCATTGGCCTGAAGAATACCAAGTTAGATTGAAGAAAATTAGCCTAAAATCTTAAAATTAGTTTAAAATATTAAAAAGCATTTCAGTACTGCCATGGCATAAATACTGAACTGGGCATCAATCATTTTACCTGACAATGAATGTGAGACAATTTACTGACAGATGAAGAGGAAAATTATTTATATATATATATATATATATATATATATATGTGGCTCTGCAAAAGAATGCTGAGAATAACATGGATGAAAAATGTGAGTAGCAAAGAAGTTTTACCAAAAGTAAAAAAATAAAAGACGCTTCAGCTGAGAAGAAGGTCTTTGAAATTTTGAGAACACATAATGAGAAGAAAGGGCTTGTAGGACTTGCCACTCACAGGATAAATTGAAAGCAACAGGTACAGAAGGAAACTGCGAGTAACCAATGAATTTTAGTAAGTAGATGGCAGAACACAGACTGAGAGAAATAATAAGATAGATACATTGCTTAGAGCTATGAATATTTGGTAGTTGTGGAGAGCCATAATTGCCCCTGTCTTCAACAGACATGGCACATCAAACAAGAAGATTAAAAATTGATGCATCAAACTGTAATTGGAAGCAAGGGATAAATTTTCAGAAAAGTAAAAAGAGACCATACTATGAGTTTAACAATATAAGTAGGCGTTTGAGAGATAAAAGGTAGTGCCCAGTTTGCTCAAAATTCAGTCCTTTGGTTGGGAGACTAGAGTAATCTTTCCACAGCACAGGCCTAAGTGATTTCATATGCACTCTGTGCACTGCTCAGACTACATATCCTCCTTCCTATAATCTTGGCCATACTGACAAAATTCAAAGGAATACAGTTGGAACTAACTTGGCTGCAGAAGTTGTTGCCAGTGTTGAGAGCCAACTGCATTTGGGGCTTTTTTGTCTGGATGTACAATGCTATGGAGCATTGTACATAGCCATTTGGTCTTTCTGAATGTCATACTGAATTTCATAAGGAAAATAACATTTCCTAAATTTTTTTTTTGTTTCATTCTTACCTGTTCACTCATACATAACCATGTACATAAACAATGATTAAGTATAATTTTTCTTGGATTTTGTAAATTTTTGGTGAGAGTAACATTTACATCATATGAAACCATTGGTAACTTTCATTAAAGAAGATCATATGCATAAACATCATTTGCTTTTGAAACAGGAAACATCTATCATAACTTTTTTCTAAAGAATACATGTTTTTTTTTATTTTTAAATGAATAAATTATATATTCTTGCTTTACTGATGGCTATAACCTCCAGGAATTTAAATGCAATGTCAATACCCATCTTGTAACCACTTGACTCTAGTTCTTTCTACATCACCCTGTGTATCTTTTCCTTTCTCTCTACCTTTGCAACTGTCATCACACCTGTATTCGCATCCTTCTCCTGCTCCTTTCTCTGACACCCCCTGTAATTGGTTTGTCTTTCTCGTTACTCTCCTCCTGTCTAATCTTTTACTCTTATGTAGCTCCCTGCACATCAGTGATGTTACTGCCTTGCTTGGGGTGAAATGATTTTAAAAAAATTATGCACAGTGCCATATGTTAATCACACTGTTCATCAGTGATAATATTATACCAAGATTTCAGTTTTCTACTTATAGAAAAATCATTTCTCAAAAAAAAAAAAAAATCTCTATTTCTAAAATATATACTTATACGTATGGTCTTCTGCAAGGAAAATTGCTGAAGTAACTGCTATGAAAAATTACCTTGAATGTTTTTAGCAGTGTGATGAGCCATAGATCATACAGCCCACTCCTCTAAAAAGTTGCCCATGTCTGGTGTAGTATTTATGAAAACATGCAATGAGGGAAATGTAACATTTGTCAAAAATGCTAAACAGTAAGTGATAATATTAGTTGTTTACTTTTAGGGAAACTTTCAAAATTTATTGATGAAATAGCAATGCTCCTGTCAGTTGAAATTTATTAAATTTTTTCTTTAAAACAATTTTTCAAGAAAACAGGTTTCTTAAATCCAGTAACTGTTATCACTCTTTCCAGTATTGATTTGGGTTCCCTTGTTAACCTTTTGCATGAAGCAGTGAGAAATGTCAACATCATGATTAGACCATTTTTTTCTATTTGAGAAGATATTTTTTTTTTAATCATTTCACCCCAAGCAAGGCATTCCATTGCCACTATTGTGCAGGGGGTTACATAGGGGAAAGTGATGAGAAAGTGTGGTTAGTTATAGGAAATGTCCAAAGGAGGGTGGTAGATGGATGAGGATACCAAGGATAGGGGTTGGGTAGATGGGAAGAGTGTTTGAGAAAATGGATGTGAGTTAGTGTAATATATGTCTATTATCTTTACATTTAAATTCCTGGAGATTGTAGCTGTCAGGGTAGCAAGTATATGGAAGGGAATTCCACAGGTGGGAAGTGCAAGAAAAGAAGCTGACAGAATAGAAATTGCGGTTACATTTTATCTGTTTTACTGTAAAAGGGTGGGACCTAGTTGCTGATCTAGTATCTTTTGCAAATTCATACCTAGGAGGCACCAGTGAACTAAGTTCATCAGAGCAAAAGCCATGAAAGTATTTTTTTTTAATTTTTTTTTTTAATCATACCACCCCGAGCAAGGTGGTAACACTACTGATGCACAGGGGGCTACATAAGAGTGAAAAGATTGGAAAAGAGAAAGCTGGAAACCACATCCTAAACAGGGAACAAGGAATGAGCCTCTTCACCTGTTCAACAGACGTGAGTGGATTGTGAACCGGGTGATAGTTTATAGAAGAGGCACAGGGAAGTCACATCACGCGGATGAGAGAATGACTGCAGATGGGCTGCCAAGTCGGCATCAATCATATATATCCATTTTAGTTTTTGATGCAGTTGAAAGTCTTCAATGCATTTGGTTTCTGTTATTTGGTATAGTTATTTGTTTATGACTGCAGTGCCATTCCATAAGGTTAGAAGAAGAATATTGCTTCCTAAAACCTTCATGCTTCATTCACTCTAAGGTATTTTTAATGATTGATATTAGAAAGCTGTTATATGCAATTGACAGTTTAGTCATTTTGGAATGATTTCATAAGGCTATCAAAGAACATTTTAAAAACACAGTTCAAGCTTTTAGGTTACTATTTTGGTTTGAAGCAATTTGTGGTATTGGACAAAAACTACTCCTTGTGCAGCCTATTTTATATGCAATTTCTTATTAGTATAGCCTATACTAAATTTGTTATAACTGATCCATACTTGAAAGTATTAATTTATTAATCCCACAACCTGAATTTTTTTATAGTAGATTTAGAGAATGTGCTGTCATTGCTTTCATTCTAAATCCAGATCATAATTTGTGTTTTTGGAAAGGTCTGAGTCCTATTTCTTTGAACATTTGGTAGAAGATATTGATACATCTTATTCAAAATGATTCTTCTAGGCAAAAAACACTTGGCAAAATAATTAATGGATGTGTGTAGTGGTGCAGTGGATATCGACTCGAAATGACAAATCGAGAAGCCAGGCTTGAATTCCAGTTGAATTCCTCGCATTCACTTATGCACCAATTCTCCTGGGAAAGTATTATTCTGTTTCTTCACTCCAGTTATGGGTTAAATAATAAAACAAATTGGGTTCTATAGCCTTGGCTGGCAATCAGTCTACTGCAGAAAGCAATGGCAACCTACTGTGGGATAATCTTCTGCCCAGTCAGTCATGTCTCTTTGAGACCTGATTGCCCAAAGTGTGTACTACATATTGCACTTCACTGACTGTTGGATGTGCATTGTGATGCAGTGGATATCAGCTCAAAATGAGAAACTGGGGAGCCGAATTTGAAATCCAGTTGAATTTTTTACATTCATATACGCACAAATACCTTTGGGAATGGTATTAATCCATGTCTTCCCTCCAGTTATAGGTTAAATAATAGGACAGATTAGATTCTATAGCCTTGGCTGGCAATCAGTCTACTGCAGAAAGCAATGGCAACCTACTGTGGGATAATCTTCTGCCCAGTCAGTCATGTCTCTTTGAGATATAATTGCCCAAAGCATGTTCCACATATAGCACTTAACTGACTGTTGGATGTGCGTCATGGTGCAGTGAATCTCAGCTCGGAACGAGAAATTGGAGAGCCGAGTTTGAAATCCAGTTGAATTTTTTGCATTCACTTATGTCCAAATACCTTTGGGAAAGGTATTAATCCATGTCTTCCCTCCAGTTATCAGTTAAATAATAGTACAGATCGGGTTCTATAGCCTTGGCTGGCAACAAATCTTCCGCTGAAAGCAATGTCAATCTACTGCGAGATAATCTTCTGCCCAGTCAGTCATGCCTCTTTCATGTATCATGTATGGTACTTAACTGACTGAAAATAATTAAAAATAGAAATAAAATGGTGACCCCTTTCTGTCAAACTTCTTTAAAAATTTAAATATTTTACTGATAGAATTAAGTGTTCTCTTTCGATGTCATTTGTAATACATAGAAGAGCTAAACTAAATCAGTGTAAACAATGATTTTGTTTTTTAAATTAAGGCAAAGCTTATTTTTGCTTTAATGTCAATAAGTGATTGCTACAGCTGTTTCCTGTAATTTGTTATGGTAAATATTAAATAGCAATTATGTATGCTAAAATATTAGTTAGCAAAGCCTAAAACAAAATAACGTTAGTTAATATATGATACTAAGCTTTACAAATGACTAAGTAGTTGCACATCCAAAGAAAATGATCTCAGGTCTCAAGGTGAGAATTAATTAGTAAATATTTTGATACTCAAAAATCAACCCTTTCATTTATAAACAGAAATAAAAAAATACTTCTTACATTTTTTAAAATTTTCATGATCATGTACGTTGGCTTTGGAAAGGATACACTCCTTCTACAAGTCAACATACATGGTCAGAAACATAAAAAGAAAATGGTTGAATCAAAACCTTCTGTTATTTAAGAGAAATACATAAATAATTAAATTAAAATAATATTTAATAATTACATTAATAAATTAATAAAACAGTAAATACAGAAATGAATATATATATATATATATATATTTTGTTTTTAATCATATCACCCCAAGCAAGGCGAAAACGCCACTGATGCGCAGGGGGCTAAGTAAGAGTGAAAAGATTGGAAAAGAGAAAAACCGGAAATGACAACCTAAACAGAAAACAAGGGATGAGCCTCTTCACCTGTTCAATAGACGTGGGTGGAGTGTGAACCGGGCAATAGTTTAGTCTATCTACTCCAATTGAAAAAAAAAATAAAATAAAATAAAAAAAAGAGTGAAACAAATAAGAAAATAACAATTCAACAACAGCAATAACATTTACTCATTTTTGTTTATTAGGCATTAAATTACATCCCTCAGAATACTCCATAGTTTACCTTGACTTTCACAACCTGAAGAATATTCATGAGCATTCTTAATTTAAAAATTTGGAAAGTCTAACAATATTTTTTTACTTCTGTTTATAAATACAGTTTGCAAAATAAAATCCTTACCTTGATAAATTTCATCAGAGGTTAAATACATAGGTAAAGAAAAGTATATATGTGTCTTTATTCATATTGTTTTTTTAGACATTTTTTTATATCTGATTTTTACATATACATCATTACCTGGCACATTTTTGTTTTGGGGAGGAACTACAAATCATCTCTCAGTTGTGTCTCTGTCCTCGAAGATAGAGTGCGGCTCAGTTGTAGCTACATCCGCTAGGGTAGAGGTGCATCTCAGAAAAATTATACTGTGCAGATGCCCAGTCCCGGGGAACAGTGTTACATGACCGCGCCACCCCATTGCACTAGAGGGATGGACCAGGTGCTTGTCACTGGTGCCAGCTCAGCCGGCGTTTGAGGGGACTGGAGAATTTTTGTTTCTTTGCCCGTCTGTATGGGGTTGGGCTCCCCATGTTAAAAAAGACATCTTGCTCCAGTGAGGAAGTAGGGTAAATATATACTTATACATCATTACTAAACTTATGTTGCTAGTACATGTTCAAGACTCTATTAAATTTCTGTCTTTAGTGTTTTGTGTTATAAATTAATGATCACTTATTGCTATTTCCAAATCAACATATAGTGGCATACAATACAACCTGATTTGTGAGGTATTCTGATTATCTTGTGGTGAGGTATCAATTAGTGAAATCTGGACTGCAGAGTGTACAATAGAAACAAAAACAGTGATTCCCATGAGAAATAAAGTTCAGCATATTTGTTGTTTATTTTCAAAAAATGGTTGTGGGTAGCACAGTGGATATCAGTGAATCACTTTTGTACAAATACTCTTGGAAAAGGTATGAACACCTCTCTTTTCCCTACTAGCATTGGGTTTAAATATCAGAATATCAGTTTTCTAGATGGCAACCAGTCTGAAAGGAGGAAAACTCTGAATTTCAAACCATGAAGAAGACAAAAGGAAACCACCCCATTAATTTTCCCAAGAATGAATGGTTATTTACAGAAAACAAAGGGGTTTACGGCCTATCACGTTGAATACACTGGTTCTCACTCGATCATCAAAGTTAAGCAATGTTGAGCCTGGTTGGTACTTAGATGGGTGACTGCTTAGGAATACCAGATGCTGTAAGTGTATGGTGACGGATGTGCATTGTGGTACAGTGGATATCGGCTCGGAAAGAAAAATCGGTGAGCCAAGTTCGAATTCCAGTTGAATACCCAGCATTCACTTAAGCACTGGTACCCTGGGGAAAGGTATTAATCCATCCCTTTCCTCCAGTTATGGGTTAAATAACAAGGATAGGACTTGGGGACCCAGCTCTTAAAAACAAATCCCAATGAATCTTGATACTCGAAAAGAAAAATGTTGTAAAAATAAAATAACCTTACCCAAAATCATCCTATAAAAATTGATAGGTTGTTAAACCTTGAAACAAACAAACAAACAGAAAACAAAAAAAAAAGAGTTTGTTAAGAGTTCTTATTGCTGATGTTCTGAAAAAAACATGTCATTATAAAAAAGAAAAAGAAATGCAATGTCCTATTTTTTCAAAATAGGCCTGCACAGCCAGTGCTATAATAATGCAGCAGTGAAAGTGTAAATAATCTGCATATTTAAGTCTGGTCTAAATTGGTTTTTATATCGGAAATAATTCATTTTTGTGAGTGATTTTTCTTTTATTTATTTCTGGATGTTTATTAGAAACTTGAGGTTGGCAGACATTTAATGGACATCACGCAAAGTCTTGCCTGAAAAAATGAGTTTTTTGTGACAGCCTTTGTAATTTATATGCCTATACATCTGCAATAAGTCAGATATACAGTCATGTATGGAAGAGTTAAATTTAAAAAAATATGGTCATAAATAGTGTAATATCAATAGACTCTTTGAAATGCAATGGCAGTTTTACAAATTGTATAGCAAGGTAGGTTGAAAAAACAGAATCAGCAAGAAAGTCTTTCACAATTTACAACACAAACCTTTGCATACAAATCTGTATTTTATAAGTTGATTATACAATATTTATGTTAGTCACTTTACAAAGTTTTCTTACTTTAATAGATGCAATATTAGATGGTCCTTGAAGTAAGAGGCTCTTATGGTTATGCAAAGTGGAAGGGCATGTTTGATCAATTAAGATAATGGTATTATGCAATCTAGCTTCAGATTTTAATGCTATCCATCTAGAGGCTTAAAATAAAACTACTACTTGGGTAGCTATATACTTGGATAACAATTAAATAGAGTGCAAAATAAGGAAGAGAAAAAAGTATTTTAAAAATTATATGCCCATTATGACGAACTAGAAGAGACAATCCATTAAAAGACTGCGTAATAACCTCTTATGTTTGGTCAATATCCTATTTGACAGGATATCTTATTTTTTGTTTTGCTTATGTCTACAGTGATACAAAGATAATGTAATGGCTATTAGTGCAGAAAATGGAATTGCTGAACCAAGTTCAAATTCTATCCAAGTCTGTTGTATTAATTTTCAAACAAATGCTCTTTGAAAAGGCATTAATCTATCACTTCTGCTACATCTATGAGTTAAATAGTCAGAAAAACTAGGCTCTTTAGCCTTGGCTAGCAACCAGTTTAGAAGTAGAATTATGATAAATTCAAAACTGTTAAGAAGGCAATGAGAAATCTTGATCTGGCATCTAGGTTCAGATATATTTCCATCCTCATAATCTAGATTTCCTCCGTGATTTCTATAAATATTATAAAAATGTTAACATTGAATAAATGTTTAATTAGCTAGGTTGTTTCTTTCAGTACATATTCTTTTGAGATAAATAAATTTTTATAAAAGCTGAACTGTTTGTGCAAAAAATCTGTTAAAGTATATATCTTTTTCAGCTCAGCAGTTAAAATCTACCAAAATTTATAAAGGATAGATTTCTAATTTATGGAAAAATTTTTTTTCATATATACTGATCAATAAGAAATACAGTCTCAAACTTTAGTATTAACCAGAATGGGAGTCTTATAAGCCTATTTTTCCAAATAAATAAAGACTCAGGTCAACTGATGAAGAAGAAGATATTTTGACAGCAAAGGGCCACAGCAAATCTACATCAGGGAGCAGAAGGCATTTGACATCAAGAAGAGAGCATCAACAAAGCACAAGGTTACCAGCCAGTTGCTGAGGGAATAAAGAATTTTGAAGGGCAAGTGAAAAAAAATGCCAAATACAGGTTGGGGATACTAGAATCATGCAAAATACAAAAATTTAAATACCTATGAAGTGTTCTAACAGGAAATGGAAAGTGCGACAGAGAAATCTGAAGGTGAATTGGCATAGCAAAGAATGTGTTCCAGAAGCTGAGTAAAATACTAAGACACAGGAAAATTTCACTAGAAACAAAGAAGAGAGTGCTAGATTGCTATGTGATGTCAATTCTTCAGTATTCAGTGAATGCTAGACAATATCATCAAAGATGAAGGAAAGACTTGAAGCAACTGAAATGTGGTTCTACAGAAGCATACTGGATATAAAGTGGAGGATCAATTCTATATTACAATCAATATAAAAACTGACCCCTCACTTTGTGGTCACATCAGTTTCTATACATTTATATTCCTGAGATTCAAAAGCACAAGGATGCATTCCAGGTGCTGAGTAGAGTATTAAGAGACAGGACAATTTCGCTAGAAACAAAGAAGAGAGTACTGGATTGCTATGTGATGTCAATTCTTCAGTATGGCAGTGAATGCTAGACAATATCATCAAAGATGTAGAAAAAACTTCAAGCAGCAGAGATGTGGTTCTACAGAAGGATGCTGCAGATATCATGCATATGAGCAATGACGAGGTGTTGGAAAGAATGGCAATGAAACAAAATTAATACTGAATATCAGGAAGAGACAGCTGAAGTTCCTGGGACATACAATGAGGAAAGAGGGCTTGGAGAACCTGATACTGACAGGCCAGATAGAAGGGAAAAGAGACAGAGGAAGGCAGCGGATAATATATTTGAAGGGTCTGATCAGGTGGATGACGGAATGGGGTTGTGAGGTGTAACAGGAGAAAACATACTAAAAGCCACTAGAGACGTGGAAAGCTATGATCGCCTACATTCTGAAAGGACAGGGCATACAGAAGAAGATTAGACAACAAAGAATGAAAAGAATTCAGTGAAATTTTCTGAAGCATGAATTTTGAATTTAAAAGGGACTTTTCTAAAATTACTACATTCCCCAGAATCAAGTAAAAGACGGTGTTTTAATTTTTTTAACAGAAATTATTATCCTGCTTTACGAGGTACACAAAAGGGAATTTTCGTGTATGCTTTATACCTTTTCGTACTTGTGCAATAAATGTTTTTCATTTAAAATTTATGCAGTAGTTGAGTCTTGCACTGTTATTTTGTATTCATTATGGCTTGCTAAATTTTTGTGCTTGACACAACTTAGATTTGTCAGGGAATAAAACTTTTATAATACTTTCATAGTAATTGTTCTGATAAACAATCTTCTATGGTATCTAGACTTTATGAATTTAAGTGCAACACTAAAAATATCAGGTCTCTTCCTTTTAAAGTTGAAATGACTAGCTGTAACCATAAATTCTTTGTTAAGAAATTTGTTGTGTGCAAATTATACATATTAGTTTTATTTACAAAGCGAATAATTCACAACATAAGCATATAAAAAGTTCAAAGAGCCACAAAACTCTTTATACCAAAAAACTTGAAATATATACATATGTTTACTTATATGAAAAATATTCACAATAAACTTGCTATATGAAATAAAATGTAAAGTTTAGTACTCATCTAATGTTGATTTCTATTAGCTTAAATATGTATGACTTTCTACTTTGGCTGCCTGACAAGAAAGAGGGTGATTGTTTTTCACACCTAACAATATCACATCAGATCATGTGATGGTTTCTTATTCTCATTAATATCTATTGTTAGTTTTTACAGGCTTAGTCAAGAGGAGACAATATTTTATCTCTCACAACAAACCTCCCTGCTCAGTAAACGGAGTCTAGTAATAGTGATATTGGTTGCCTTTTTCCAAGTAACTTTTCAACCTACTTTAGTGTGACTGAGCTTATCATTCCTGTCTATGTTTTTGTATCTATTATTATTTTGTTGCTCTGAAGTTGCTCTTTAGTTATTACTTGCTTATTATTTTTAGGTTCAATGTGGTTTAAAGCTATCTATTGATACCATTGATTGTATCACATTATTCATTTTAATCACTTCTACATAACACATGGAAGATAAAGAGCTTTCAAAGGCTTTGCAAACTCTGTCTACTCTTAGCCATATGCTTTTTCATGTCTTAAGCTTGTCTAAGATGTATTGACTTAATTTATTTACAGAGCTGTAATCTTTTTCTGTTGGCTGTAAGGAATTTAAGGTTTGTTGCAATTCTTTAGCAAACTTCTGATTATCTATGTCATGGTTAGTATCATCAACTAGCAACTGAGGAATCATTATATGTGTGCCTGTAACTGCAAAGGATGGTGAAGTATTAGAAGCATTAAGTGTGACACGTATACCCATTAATATTATTGGGAGGGTATTGAGCCATGATTTCTTTCTACAGATTATTGCTGTTTTCACTGTTCTATGAGCACGTTTAACCATTCCGTGTTTGTGGATGGTAACTAGTTGTGCGCAATCAATAGAAATTAACTACTGAAGCTCTTTTTGAAAATAATTAGTTCTCAAACAGGGTACCATGATCAACTATTACATCCCATTACGATCCATGCATGAACAAATGCATTGGCAACAGACAGAGCTGTGATATCTGGTCATGGTTCTGCTTCTATCAATTTAGTAGTGCGGTCAATACAGGTTAATACATATCTGTAAAGAGAATTATATGCTTCATGGCATCTTCTAGACACAGGGAGAGGACCAATTAAATCTATGTGTACTGTGTTGAAGCATATAGTTGGCAATTCAATAGGGTGAATAGCAGATTTGGTATATCCCTGAATTTTACTTTTCTGGCAAATTCATTACACATGTCTTTTATTGTTTTGTTTATAAAAGGCCAAACAAATATTGTTTTGATAATTTTACACATTTTAGTTCCAGAGTGTGATATTGCACAAATACTATTGAAAATAGATTTTCATAATTCACCAGGTACACTCCCGATCAAAAATTTAAGACCACTTAAAAATCTTTAAAAAGAAATTTTTTTTTACAGATAGATTTTAAACTCCTCCCACTTACCATTCAACAAAAAATGAACTTTGTGAAGCCATCTTCAGAAGCTGGAGGAACATCCCCCGCACCTTAATGGAAATGCTTATTTCTAGCATGCCTGACAGAATTTTTGAAGTCATCAAAAGCAGTGGAGGTAGACTTCATTATTAAATTTGGTTGTTGAATATTTTCATCCACTTTTTGTACAATTTTGTAGAATTTTTGTCTCTGGTCTTATAATTTTCATCATGTGTAAATCGCCTCATTTTATAAAAATGTAAATTTTTAAATTAAATGTTTGGAATGTAGCTTTTTGTTTCCATAACCTTTTAGAGTGTAGTATTGGTAACCTTAAGTGGGAGGAGTTTAAAATCTATCCATAAAAAAATATTTCTTTTTAAAGATTTTTAAGTGGTCTTAAATTTTTGATCAGGAGTGTATATATGGTCTGGAAATACCAGTGGTATTACCAAAATATATGGAACTATTACTGCTAGAGCTAAAATTGAAGTTTTTAAGTTAGGAAATTTTTTTAACTCACGGTCCTTAAGTTGTGAAGCAGTTATAGCTGACAAGTCACAGAGATCTACTGTAACTATTAGGATAGGTCTCCACAAGCAGTCAGCTATAACATTTTGATCTCCATTTATGTAGCCTACGTCTGCAATATATTCAGTTAGAACTGCTAATTGCCACTGCTGTCTGTCTGACTTACCAAGTTTTAGGCTATGGAATGTGCCACATAAAAGCTTATGGTCAGTTAAATGTAGAACTTGTTTACTTTCAATAATTTGCTTGAAATATAAGGTAGATGAATAGGCTGCAAAAAGTTTCTTATCAAAAGTTGAGTACCTTGTTTGAGTTTGTGTCAACTTCTTCGAAAGGGAATCTCTTAGAATCGGCATTCCTTCTACTACTTGATGAAGCGCTGTACCAATAGCATAATTACAGCTATCAGTAATTAACTGAGATTCAGTAAATTCACACTAATTTCTTTTTTTAATATTGTTAAATGATTGCAATTCTAAGCCATTTAGTGTAAACACAGTTCTATTGCACATGCCTATTTTCTCTGTTAATTGCATGAATATGTGCATGAAATTAGGCATTAATTTTCTATAAAAATTATCATGCCTAAAAAACAACAAATATTCTTACTGTCTTCAGGAAGGGGAAAATTCTGTAATGTGCTAACATTATTTTGTGTAGGTCTAATACCATCTGAGCTAATGTCATATCCTAAAAAAAACAATTGAAGTTACATCAAAAGTTGACATTTTTATTGAAATTTTTAAATTCTTTTCATGTAAAATTTTTAGAACAGTTTCAATGTCTTTTATGTGTGATGAAGAATTATCACTGAAAATGTGAATATCGTCAATGTATGTAAATACACAGTCAGATCTTAGCAAAAGTAGGAGAATGGCTGCCTGTATAGATTCTGTGATATACTTCTGTGTACATTCTAGCTGGGTTGGTATGTGGGGATATTTTTTTCTCAAGTCTTTAATTAATTTTGGCATATTATTATTTATGATCAAGTTTATAAAATCATTAAATATTTTAGTTTCTTTGAACACTCTGTTGTCTGGTCAACAACTGTTTTTTGTCAGCAATCTATTAGTAATCCAAAATTATTTCAGAAGTTGAATCCTAGAAGGTGGTATTGAACATCTGCTACTACAAATGTCTAAAGAAAAGATCGGTGAAGAGTTGGTAAACTTATTTTGGCTTTAAGCTGCCCATAACAGTGTATTTCAGACATAGTAGCCATTGTCAGAGTGACTGGTGTTAGATCCCTAGCTAAACCCTTAATGTGTCCATGTAGAATGATAGATAAGCCGGTATCTATAATAAATGAAAATTTGTTTGTCCCCAACATTGCTGGTATCTGTAATAATGGCAGACTTGGGAGGGAAGTCATCATCTTCCCAATTAGTTTCCCGTTACACTTCAAGCTGGCAAAGATAGATGTGAACTTGGCTGTGTGTACTAAGTTTCTTCTTTTGTTTGACCATTTGCACAAGTGCTTACATGTGTGTGCCACATCAGCATAGTGCATGTGTGCCCTACATATCTTCTGCTGTTGTCCCTTTTGGAAAGGTTTGAGACCATACTGTATTGTTGTTGAAGATTTAGGCACTCCTTTTGTCTGGATGTGGTTGCACACAGCTGTTCTAGCAGAGCCTGATATCAAAGGCATTACTTCATCTGCCAACTTCCACAGTCTGGTTGGGATTAAGTCTTTTTTGCATGACTAGAATAGGACTTACCAACACTGGCACCACCTGAAAAAATTTGTGTAATACTAGTTCATTGCTGATTTCTTATCTTGATGCAATTGATAGCATTTCTTGGAGATAAAGTGATGGGTGACCTGTAATAATAGAGGTAGACATTAGTTTGTTTAGTATCTCTGGTTTTGTTTGCTTGTGTGAATCTATTATAGTGAGGTGATCTATTCCTTTCCCATTTGCAGTGGGGAGTCCGTTCTAGTGAAGGGTAGTAGTATGTTGTTGCAGATTAACGGAATTTGGCCTTGTTGTAGATAGCCCACTATAAGTCATAAAAAAAGGTTATAAACCAAGAAAAGCAAAATGAGTTGAAAGGTAACATTTTATATATACACATATCAATTAAGGTTTTTGCAATTAAAGTAATATTTGAAGTATAGGTCCAACGGACGTTAAAATGTTCATGGCAATAAAATGCTGAAAAGAGAATTAATACTTAGGAATGTTGTTTATTTTGGCAATAGAAGGTTGACAAGGAGAATTCGATACTTAAAGTAGTGTGGAGGTGTCTTGTATATAAGGAATGTCTTTGATGTATTCGCTCCTTAAGTCAATAAGTAGTTTTGAGACAGGGAAGAAGGTAAGAAGAGGTGAAGAGAGGTGAGCATAGTAGCCACTTGACCTAGGTCAAGGGGAGATACTAATTACTTTCATCTGTGTGTCGGTTTGTCTGGCTGGGTGCTTTCTGTATCAACTTTTTATTTTGACTTTTTAAATCACAGCAAATCATTTGGGGTTCACACTTGTATTTGATTCTGGGCTTCCCATTGGCTGATAAATAAAATTCGCATAGGCTTGTGAACTGGAAATTTAATATTTAATTAACTTTTATTTTTCAACCGGAAAATCTGCACAAACCCAGATGTGCACCGTCGAGTTTTGGTCATTTGCTTTTTGGTTGTGAGGGTGCAAACATCCGATCCCTAGCTTTTTCTTGGTTGGTATCACCACACTATTAGGGTTTGCTTTAGTTTGTCATAATTGTGCATACTCAGAATGCTGCCAGGAATCTTAGCTACTATTTCTGCCAGTAACAATGCAATGATATTGCAAAATTTTATGATCTGAGATGTTATATTTCTTAAACAGAATTGGGAATTTAATGATAGTAAACCAACTGGTCATGTTGGTCTGCATGAATTCTGGTGTTTTCATGGTTGTTGTATGGTGCTCTCATTATATTTTTCTGTGTGTGTGGTGGCTATTAAATTATGTTATTTTTATGTTTGTTTGTCAGGATTAACAAAATATGTTGTGCAGGAAATATATATATATTATTGGTTTTAGTCATCCGCAGAAAACTATTTTGGTCGACCTGAGCATTCAGCAACTTTTCTGTCTGCACGAAAATATTTAAAGTCAGCATACTACCTCTTAACCATTGTTTCCAATGAAGCAGAGTCCAAATAACTTATCAAGCCATTGCTTTGCTTGAACCGTATTTTTTCTCATCAGAAAGCAATGCTTTATAAACATACAAAATTCAGATTTTTCCATTGTTTTGAAAATTTACAACAGTAGCTTCACATAAATAACTGTGATTTGTAAACTAATAATAATCTGATTTGGCCTGAATTTTGTCAAATGCAATTTGAAGGTTAGTAATTCATAAAAATCATATGGATTTTTTATTAGTAACACCATCTATATGTCAGGTCCAGAATTTATTGAGTAATGTGTTATCCTGAAGAGATATGGTATTAACCCATCAATATTCACCAGTATACCCGATAATAATTATAGAAATAAAAATAAAAATAAAAATTCAGTATTAATTACAGGTTTCTAAAAGCATTAAGTGTTAATTCTAAATTTCTACCTATAAACCATTAATGGTAGTAGACAAAAAGATATCTAAAACATACATAAAACTAGAGAATGACATTGAACTGATTGCAAAGAACATCCTTCTTAAAGAGAAATGAAGTCATGAATAGTTTATAAAAAGATATCTAAAAGATACATAAAACTAGAGAATGACATTGAACTGATTACAAAGAACATCCTTCTTAAAGAGAAATGAAGTCATGAATAGTTTATAAAAAGATATCTAAAAGATACATAAGACTAGAGAATGACATTGAACTGATTACAAAGAACATCCTTCTTAAAGAGAAATGAAGTCATGAATAGTTTATAAAAAGATATCTAAAAGATACATAAAACTAGAGAATGACATTGAACTGATTACAAAGAACATCCTTCTTAAAGAGAAATGAAGTCATGAATAGTTTATAAAAAGATATCTAAAAGATACATAAAACTAGAGAATGACATTGAACTGATTACAAAGAACATCCTTCTTAAAGAGAAATGAAGTCATGAATAGTTTATAAAAAGATATCTAAAAGATACATAAAACTAGAGAATGACATTGAACTGATTACAAAGAACATCCTTCTTAAAGAGAAATGAAGTCATGAATAGTTTATAAAAAGATATCTAAAAGATACATAAAACTAGAGAATGACATTGAACTGATTACAAAGAACATCCTTCTTAAAGAGAAATGAAGTCCTGAATAGTTTATAAAAAGATATCTAAAAGATACATAAAACTAGAGAATGACATTGAACTGATTACAAAGAACATCCTTCTTAAAGAGAAATGAAGTCATGAATAGTTTATAAAAAGATATCTAAAAGATACATAAGACTAGAGAATGACATTGAACTGATTGCAAAGAACATCCTTCTTAAAGAGAAATGAAGTCATGAATAGTTTTTGCATTGGTTAGAAATGGTCATGTGCTTTGCATAGATTAAAGAAATTAAAGATTTTGGCTATTATACATAAGAAAGAACTCAAAATTTTAAAAGAATAGTTGAATAATTTGTTTTCTATGACTTATCAACCCTTTGAAGGTTATTTAAAGTCAGAAAATATTTTTAGATTGTAAATATTTTTCTTGAGATAATTATGATTTAGTTATACAAGCCCTACAAATTAACCCATAGCTGGGGGAGAAAAGGTAGATTCATACCTTTCTTAAGTATCTTTGCATGTTAGTAAATATAACAAACTCAACAGGAATTAGAATGTGGTTCTCTGATTAACAATTACAAGCTATAATATTACACCACCTGTACATCAAAGGTTACTGCACCTGGTATTCACAAGTGATCACCCATTTAAGTACTGACTAGGCTTGATGTTTCTTAACTTTGGTGATGTTTCAATATGATATGGATGTAATCCTTAAAAGAATAAGTAAAATTGTTTGTTTTAAAAAAATAAAAAAACAAAATTACATGCATCTTTTCCTGTAAAGATCAGTCAGTCAAGTGTCATACATGAAACATGCTTGGGCGATCATGTCTCAAAAGAGACATGACTGACTGGGCAGAAGATTTATTGCCATTGTCTACAGCTATATCATGCTGAATACACCGATTCCCGTCTAATCACCGAAGTTAAGCAACATCGAGCACTGGTCAGTACTTAAATGGGTGACCATTTGGGAATACCAGGTGCTGTAAACGTAAGGACCAAGAATGGTTCACCCGTCCTTCAAGTTTGGGGGTTGGGCACAGGGCTAACAACCCTACCCCGTAAGAAACAGTTTGTTACAGAAACAGCAACAAAAAGTTGCTGCTCTATGCACCATCTGGGTGTGATGGATAAATGATGATGATATTGCCATTGCTTTCTGCAGGAGACTGGTTGCTAGCCAAGGCTATAAAACCCAATCTGTTCTATTATTTAACCCATAACTGTAGGGAAGAGACGGATTAATACCTTTCCCAAGAATATTTGCCCATAAGTGAATGCAAGGAATTCAACTGGAATTTGAACTCGGGTCCCTGATTTCTCGTTCCGAGTCAATATCCACTGCACCACAACGTACATCCTGAAAAGATAATTTCATTAAAAAGATGCTGCAGACAGCTGAAAATAATTATCTTGGATGCTTAAAAATGCTTTGTAAAGATTTCTTTTTAAAAATGTATTGCAGCATAATTCAGTGTATATTTCAGGTTTTGGGTTAAAACGAGTTCAACTAATCAATTATAGATAGTAATACATCAAAGAAAGAAGAAACTTAACTTCTAATTATACAAATATATTATAGGAAACAAAGAAGGATGGATGTGCTTAAAATGTCTGCATAGATGCCTACAAGAAAAAATTCACTCACTCAACAAAGATTATCAAATTAAAAGTAATAAAAGTCTTAGAAAATTCAACTCTTCATTGCTTTACAGATCAGACATTTTAATAGACTATGAAGCTTTTAGCTGTAAGTAGAATTTCTTGAATAATCATTTTGTTAATTGTTCAGATCTCTGGTTCAGAAATTTTGTAAAATCTCATATTTGTTCACTGAGAGATTATTATGGTGCAACATTTAGATACTCAAATAACTTTTATTTTATTTTAATGATTATCTTTGCCATTTTCAGCTGAATATTTCTGTCTGTATTCAGATGAAGAAATTCATTGTTAGCCTTCAGTATTCATTAACAAATAAAAGACCAATAATAAACTCAGAAATTAGTGAAAATATTTTTTCTTAATCATTTCACCCCAAGTAAGATAATGATGCCACTAAGACACAAGGGGTTACTGAGTGCTAGGGAATATGAGGAAAGAACAGTAATAAAGAAAATGAAGAATAAAAAACCCAGACTTAAAAAGACAGAAGATAACAATTGATATTGCATTTAATTTTTTGAAGATCAAAATTGACTGAAGAGAGTTCCACAAACAAGAAATGTGATAGAAAACGCTGTTAGCATAGAAACATACAGTTAAAACCAGTCATTCAACAGTAAAATAATGGGACCTTTCCAGCTTAACTGTGCTTAAATTCATAAAGCATAGGTATCATAGATGAAAGTTCACCAGAAAAATTACTATGAAAACATTTATAGAAAAGACACTGAGTATCCATATTACAGCGGTGGGAAAGTAACTGCAACTGAGATGCCAGGTTAGGACTAATAACATTGCAGGTATTTTTAAAATTTTATCAAAAACTCTGTAAATTCTCTCAAAATAAATTGAGAATGAACTAATTTGAAAAATAATTTGCTTTTTCCAATATTAACAACTTATCATTTCAGATAAAGAGATATTCTTTATAATTTTAGGCGTCATATGTCCATCTCTTTTTATAATATTAGAATTAGTAAAAGTTAAGCAAGTGATAGAAAATTTATATCACCAAGTCAAAACAACATATGCTTTTCTTTATTTTTTTGTAAGGATATAACCCCACTCATGATGAACAAATATAATATTCCAGTTGAAACATCATAAAAAGTGGGAAAAAGGAGACTTGTGACTCAGTAAAAAAAGTGAAAAACTTAGTATATAAATTTTTTTCTGTTTTTCTTGCTGTGAATATAAATGATCTTCAAAATACTGCCCTTTTGAAAAGTAATAAAAACCTGAACCAAAATAGGGAACTTTACTAAAATAACCAACTTAGAATAAATTTTAAAAATAAGTATAATTATTTTAATAAATAAGAACTAATTAAAGAGGCAATTAAGGGATTAAAAATTTTGTATTTTCATGTTTTACAACCAAAAAATGTACTGAAAAAAAAAAGATATTTCAGTTGTTTATATTGAGTAAACAATGATTGCTAAAAAGTTGAACAAATTAACAAACAATTCAATTGTAAATTGAAATAAAAGAAGTATTTTGTTTTTCTTTCAAATCCTAGGAAAATCCTACAAATCTTTGTTTAACTGAGCACAAGAACATCATTCCTTTTTCTCCTTCTCTCTTCATTCCACATCTGAAAAAACTAAGACCTCAACTACAGAATTTGATATTGTATTTTTAACAGCCATTAACAGTTAAATTAACATGACTGATTATTCTTATGTACCAAATACAAGTTCTGGCACAATCATTTTCTTCAGTTTTCCATCTTTACATATTGCTTATTTGGTCCGGCACACTTCTTCTTCTATGTGCCATGTTCCTTTAGGACGTAGGCGATCATGGCCTCCACATCTTCCTATCCCTTGTAGCTCTTAACACCCTTTCTCTTGTTACCTTTCCCATACCCAGCTCTGCTGTCAATTTGATCAAGCCAATTAAATAAGTAATGCATTGTTTTTCTCTGTTTCTCCTTCCCTCTATCTGTCCAGCGAGTATCAGATTCTCCAAGCCCTCCTTCCTCATTACACGTCCAGAAACTTTATCTGTCTTTTCCTGATGTTAAGTATAAGTTTCATTTATATTTCCATCCTCTCCTCTTGTTGTTGCTCACATGTTCAGTCCATCGTATCCTCAGTATCCTTCAGTAGAACCACATTTTGGTAGCTTCAGGACTTTCCTTTATCTCTGATGGGACTGTCTCACATTCGCTATTATTTTAAAGGACAGAAATCACATTATTATTTTTAAAATAATTTTTCGGCAAGATTATTTGGATCCAGCTTATAAAATATATATTCTTATTTTATGAGCTGGAAAATTCCAACCAGCACAACATTTCCATATAGCAACTGTACAGATGATATTCCAGAAAATTTTTCATTTCATAGCCACCCCTATATGGCAGTGTTTGTCCACTTGCATTTCTGAAATTCATGAATATCTCTGTACTAACTTTCGGTTTCATTTTTCTTTTTTCCCTGGTGAATCTAAGCGTATTACTAGATCAGCATCTAGGTCTCACCCTTTCACCATTGAAATAGTTAAAGGTCACCACTACTTCTACTCCAGCAATTTCTTTTCACATACTTCCCACCTCTAGAAATCCCTTCCATTTACTTGCTTTCCTGATAGTTACAATCACCAACAACTTAAATGCAATGTAAATTGTCATTTTCTTGAATCTTGAATCTTGTTCATCTTTTATCTTTTCTTCAATACCCACTGTACCAAGTTTTTACTCTCACTGTAACTCCCTGCACACAAGTGGCAATTCTGCCTTGTTTTTGGGTGAAATGATTAAAAAACGTTTGGGGTGAAATGATCAAAAAAAAGTTAAGGAACATATTTTCATTGCTTCAAACTTTAGTGGAAACCCACATTTGAATAGAAACTTTGTTTATTATAAAAAGTATTTATTTCAACTACAATCCTGCACACACAAGAAATTTTATTAAATATTTTCATACCAATCACTCTGATGAGCTTTTTTCTCTGGTGCCCTAACTACATGAATTTAAGCCTGCTACTAGATTGGCAACTAGGTCTCACTCTTTTATTGTTGAAATAGTTAAATGAAATTATTACAAAAATTATTAAAAAAAAATTCTTGCAATGTAGTGGAAAGTCTACTGATTAGCCAAGCCTCTGAATTCTATGAGTCAATCAAATAAAGTGACCCTGTACCAGACTTAGTTTGGTCTAATTAAATGAATATCTCTGTACTGACTTTCGGTTTTTATTTTTTATTTTTTCCCTGGTGAATCTAAGCATATTACTAGATCAGCATCTAGGTCTCACCCTTTCACCCTTTCACCCTTTCACCATTGAAATAGTTAAAGGTCACCACTACTTCTACTCCAGCAATTTCTTTTCACATACTTCCCACCTCTAGAAATCCCTTCTATTAACTTGCTTTCCTGATAGTTCCAATTACCAACAACTTAAATGCAATGTAAATTGCCATTTTCTTGAATCTTGAATCTTGTTCATCTTTTATCTTTTCTTCAATACCCACTGTACCAAGTTTTTACTCTCGCTGTAACTCCCTGCACACTAGTAGCAATTCTGCCTTGTTTTTGGGTGAAATGATTAAAAAAGAAAATAAATAATTTCTTGTAATGTAGTGGAAAGTTTACTGATTAGCCAAGCCTCTGAATTCTATGAGTCGATCAAATAAAGTGACCCTGTACCAGACTTAGTTTGGTCTAATTAAATGAAAACATTTCAACAATGTCAAGTCCATTAATTTTTGCATTTATACTTTGCAGTGCTTACAAAATATCCACAGATTATTTATTAAAAATTTTCAAAAACCCTAAAACCAAAAGTTTTGTATATCAGAATAAATATACAGAAACAAAAATTAGTATGTGTACATTGATATGCCAGTAAGAACTGAGTGAATCAGCAGGAACTAATTATCAGATGTCATAAGAAAATATGTGGGCTGAAACAAAGGACAGTTTTTGTTGTTCTACAGAAGGATGCTGAGAATACTCTGAACTGAACATGTGAGAAACAACAAAGTTGAAAAAAAAATGGAAACAGAATGGAGAATTATACATAGAATCAGAAAGAGATAATTGACTAGGGTATATAATGAGTAAAGTTATTAAAAATGTGATACTCACAAAAGATACTGAAAGCATCACTTGATTGGCAGTTGGGTGATGCTGGAATGTGCAATTCCATATGATTTCTTAAATTTAAAACATAAATATATATATATATATATATATATATACATTTAATTCATTATCTGGAGTGCTTAATTGACAGTAATATATGTAAAAAAAAAGTTCAAATGAAAAATAAATACCTTTCAAGAAATAACATAGTGTCGGCATATTTTGTTTTGGCTTTCCATTTACAATGAATCTGTATAGAAATCTTGAACCCCTATTCTATAATATCTTCATGCCATATTATTTTTTTTATGATGGTATAATAATCAGAAATTGTTTATTCTCCATTATTCTACTTTCAAAGGGGCTACTTTAATGCTTAGCGAACACTGGAAGGAGAACATTGGGATCAAATACAATAATAAAATGAAGGAGCAAAATGGCCAAAAACTAATAGCAAATTAATTCATAGAAAATTTCTTTCATGTTTTCTTTGATAAAGTGTAGATCAGTGGTGAGATAAATAAGAAAATAGAACAAAAACTATTTTCTTTATGACAGCTCAATGCAAGCAAGAAACTATAATAAAGTTTAATTTCTTGAATCAATTGAAGTTCACTAACCCAGCAATATCTTGTTTAAAAGTCAAGTTACCTAATTGTCTTTATTTGCCAAAAGAAAACAATGACAATCAACTTTGATCGCATATAAATTTGGAATGTAAATCTGTTTTTACAGGTTGTACACTGTCTTGTTATGGGCTAAGAGATATCTTATAGATAATCAGGATTATCTTTAAACAATCAGGATTAACATACCTGTTCTTGTCTGTTTATTTAGTCATGACTGATTGGAAATATTCATAAAGCCAATATATTTTTGAAGTGGACAGATTTTATCAGTGTAACATATTGTTGCTGTATTCTGTGCTTAGATGATTCACAAATGGTCCAAATTATTTTTAATTCTTGTTTAAATATAATTCTTATAAACTATTGTTACTATTTTGAAGCATCAAGTTTAGACTGGAAAAAGGTGAGTTGACAGAATAAAGAGAACAATATAAGAGAATAACAATATAAGAGAATAACAATATAAGAGAATAACAGAATAAAGAAAAGGGAAGGGAAGACTAATAGAAATAAAGAGATTTGTTTTGTTAGACATCATGAAATAAGCTAATGAAATGGTGCCGACTAGAAAATACAGAACAAAATATTACCTACATGTTGAAGATACAAATATTTTTAGTGGCTTTAAATTAAAAAAGAGAGAATAAAAAAATTAGATAAATTAATGAGAAAGGATGTGCGTTGTGGTGAATTGGATATCGGCTTGGAACGAGAAATCAGGGAGCCGAGTTCGAATTCCAGCTGAATTCATTGCATTCACTTACGCACAAATACTCTTGGGAAAGGTATTAATCCGTCTATTCCTTCCAGTTATGGGTTAAATAACAGGACAGATTGGGTTCTATAGCCTTGGTCGGCAACCAGTCTACTGCAGAAAGCAATGGCAACCTACTGCGGGATAATCTTCTGCCCAGTCTGTCATGTCTCTTTCGAGACATGATTGCCTAAGTAATATAAAAATTTAGAGAGGAAAGTATAGAAAAGAAATATGTAAATTTTTATCTCCCAGAACACTGTTAGGAAAATCAATGAGAAATTTGGAAAAAAAATTATTGTTTTGTCCTTTAAGAATTCATTAGACTAAAATGATTTTTATATTAATGTGAATACACATGTATACAAAGAAGAGGGGGTATTGAAATTTTAAACTTTTTTTTTTTTTTTTAAATATACTTGGGTATGTAAATATTTATAAAGCTTACTTCAAACCGATACAAGCCTAAAAATAATTAGGAAGAGAGTGTTGCATTAATCACTGTAGATGAAATATTCTTCCCACCAACCTTGAAAATCAGCAATCATTGTTTTTACTGAAGCTCACAAGAGATGGGTGGAAAATATAAAACAGTGGAATTTTACAATAGACATGATGACCAGGAAGAACCATTTTTTTTTTTTTTTGCAAATTCTTTTTTCATATTACTATAGATTTTCAAGATCATGAATATTTAAAAAAATATTAAATTATATAAAGTTAATTAGGGGTCTAGTTTTCTATGTTAACTCATTGTCAATTGATCTCCTATGGAATCCAAAACAAAATTTATTCTTAGACCATAGAGTTTCTAAAAATTTGAAAATATTTGTTTTTTAAATTTATAATCTGGACTGCTTAATTGATAGTAATCTAATCTAAATTATTTATAAATGGAACTTTGTGTGTGTGTGTCCATTACCTATATACTTGGAAATGACTGAACTGATATCTTGAAAATGTACACAGTTGTACTGCGAGTGTTCTTAGCTAGGTTTTGTGTTGCAGTACCCCCAATAAATATCAAAAATCGATAATTGAAAAAATTGGGTTATAGAAGGAGTGGTCTAATTTTAATCAAATTTGATACACTCATAGACAAAGACATAAGAAATGATATTCAGAAGTTTCAAGGTTGCAGTTCTTACAATAGTGTAGAAAATTGATTATATATATATATATATATATATATATATATATAAACACATATATAAAAGGCAAGATGTGTGTCTGTTTATCTGCCTGTATGTATGTATTTTTCTCAGCCCTTTTATTTTAGTTTTTACTTCGGGTTTGGCTCTAAGTATGTATAATTGTAGTTCTTAGTCTCAGCCATGATACCATTTACTCAGAGGACTTATTTAGCCTTCAAAATTCAGTTTACGACAAAAAAAATTTATTTGATATCAATACCAGGAAATCAAAATTTGACTTACATCCATTCATTTTTCTTTCAGTCTATGGTTTCGCTTTAACTGGAAATAACTATTGCTTTTTAGTCTTTCGTGCCAACGTCCAAAGAGTCTGAGCTCCAGAACCATGGATTAGTTTTAAAGCTTTCATTACACTCGAGCAACGCCGGACTATACTGCTAGTATATAAAAAAAGAAGTCCAAATTACAAATATCATTTTTTTCTACATTTCAAGAAATCACATATGAGCATTTTTTGTTTTGGTTTTCATAGGAGAATGAGTTTACAATGGATTTAGATAATAAACTGGACCCCTATTTACTGTAATAATATTTATTAATTTTTTTTTTAATATTTGTGATCTGCAGTGTTTACTCTAGGGTAAAATGAAAAAAATATTTTTTAAAAATCATTATTTCTGCCTGCAGTGCTTATTATCTAATTCTGCTTATATTCTTCTTCATGTACCATGTCCGTTCAGGATGTAGGCAATCATGGATCTCTACTTGGCTCTGTCTCTTGCCACTCTCAAATAATCTTTCTCTTGGCATCTCTCCCTGGATGTGCATTGTGATGCAGTGGATAATCTTGTGCCCAGTCAGTCATGTCTCTTTCAAGATATGATCACCCAAACGTGTTTCACATATGGCACTTAACTGAATCTCTCCCAAACTCTGTTCTGCCATTTGCTCAGACCTATCAAGTAGGTCTCTGCTTTCTCCTGTATACAACGACCTAACTCAAAAAAATGGTTTGTAATTTAATGATACAAAATTGAAATTGCCTTAACTCAGAAGAGGATTCAATGATATTTTTTTTATATATGGCTCTTTTATGATGGTAAATGTATTATTTGCATATAGTTGCACTGTCAAATAGTGGAAGTGATGGAATATACAGGCTGAATGAAAAAAATAGGTTGTTATTTTTTGAAAAAAAAAAAATGAAAAGCAATGAAAAAAAAAGTGGGTTTCAAAAATGGAGACCAATTTATTTATGATTTGTTTTTCATTCTTTCAAAAATTTTCCCAAATTGTAATACTTATTATCTATGAATGAATGGAAGACTGGAAAAGCTATTTTTTGGTTGCTGATGTATGTATAAAATCAACATTGACTGGACAAAGGCACCAATTTGCTATTAATCTCAAATTCCAGTTTTTTTCTTTCTTTCTTTTTTTTTCTTTTAAATTCTGAAATCAAACAAAAGAACACAATTAGCCCTTTTGTTAAAAAAAATCAAGCATCTCTCCCGAAAAAAACCAAACAAAAAATAACAGAAAATCTTGACACTTATGTACACTCGGATGACCATGTCAAGAGTATATTGTCCTGCTCAATTAATCACTTAACAAAGAAAAGATTCCACATTCAAGGGGCGCTTACCTATAATTAAACCTTTCATCTCAGATTATATAGTTGAGTGAATTTCTATATAAATATGCAAATTTAAAGGAAGTCTTTTAACAGAGGATAAAAAGTATGACATTTAAATCCAAAGGTTCACTGGAATAGTAAAAGTTAACTTCTAAAAGCTAAGCAAAGTATAAAGAAACAAAAAACTTTCAATAGAAACAGAGAAAAGAGTATTAGACTGTTATGTAATATTGATCCTCTTACATGGCAGTGAATGTTGGCCAATTTTATTACAGATAAAGTGAAAAACAGGGATGTGGTTGTATAGAAGAATACCATGGATAGAGCATGTGAATAACAAGGAATTTTAAAGTTAAATTGTATCAAAAGGTATGCAAATACTTAGAACCAGAAAGAAGCACTTACAATTTCTAGGGCGCATAATTAAGAAAGAAGGTTTGAAAAATTTGACACTCACAGTAAATATTGAAGGTAAGATGGATAGTGAGAAACAGTGAGAAACCTAACTAAAGAGCTTGTGTAAATGGATAAAAAAAACACATGGTCAAAAGACAAACATTGCTAAGAGCTGCAAAGCATAGGAAGTTATAGAGGACCATAGTCACATACTACCTGAAGGGACATGGCACATAGAAGTAGACATGGGTTAGGATACCTTCAGTAGAATGACAAGTAATCAGTCAATTAAGTGCCATACGTGATTCATGCTTGGGTGATCATGTCTCGAAAAAAGACAAGACTGACTGCGCAGAAGATTATCCTGCAGTAGGTTGCCATTGTTTTCTGTGGTAGACTGTTTGCCAACCAAGACTATAGAACACAATCTGTCCTATTATTTAACCCATAACTGGAGCAAAGAAATGGCAACCCACTGCAGGATAATCTTCTGCCCAGTCAGTCTTTTGAGACATGATCGCCCAAAGTGTGTATCATGTATGGCACTTAACTGATGACAAGTAAACTAGTCTGAAAATCAATAGGAGCCTCAGTGCTAAGTAAAGTCTATTGGAATTAGTCTAATTGACCATTACTACTGAATAGTGAGTTTGATCCTTACTGAGTACTCTATTTACAATCCAATGTAAAAAAAATACAAGAGTTGATATATTATAAAATCAACCAGCTAAGTAAAAAAATAAAAAGGTTCAGTTCTTACTGTGTCCCACGATTGTGACATCTACTGCTAGATTAGACTAATCTTATTAAATATTCATTAACATAAGTACAATGGGTTAAGGTGCTTGCCCTGGAGCAATGGCTGGTCAGCAAATCTTGCAGACCACTCACTTCTACAGTGAGTTATATTCTCCTGGATTAACTTCAATCCCACCCCCAACAAGCACTCTGTTTAAATAAAATTATTACTTTGAACTTTTGTTCTCATCTTGGTTGATATAGATGTTATAATATACACAACGTTTTGACCAAGTACCCTCTGGTCATCATCAGTTGTCCACAGATTGGCTGATGTGGATTATCTTGTTGATTATTACAAAATATCCTGTGAAATCAATTACTGTTCTTTCATGTTAGAATTTTGTTTGTCACTACCAAGTCCAAAAATCAAACTCATAACAACTAGTTGATAATAACACATATAACCAACCAGGGCCATAGCTGATGCTAAAAAAACACTGGGCACAGAGAAAACTGCCCGGACTTATTAGTTGACAATTTGATGACGTCATAAGTGTCATCTGTTTCCAGAAACTATGATTTTTGCGGATTTTTTTGACTATTCTAATGGAAATTAGGAACAGAACGTGAACGAAAGCAGGAAATTGGGTTTGGACTTTCTGAGTATAACCAGTCTTTTCTCCCAAAATGAATAAATAAACAGATTTTTACTGCGTTCATTTGGATGTTTTCTTCGTTTTTCTTTCTTTCTTTCTTCGCGACTTGTTTAGTTTGATTTCTGACGAAGACATTTTTCCTTGCCTGGATTTTCACTATGATTGCACAAATCAGCCCAGATCTGTGCCCAGTAGTCAGATACGGCCATGTCACCAACTACTATATTCACTACACCCCCATTCTGAATGACTTTAGTGGTGCATTTTTGGATCCTTTTATATTGAGTGTCAGATGGATTTTGACAACTGGATTATGTTAGTGGGTTTGTGCCAGTTCTCTTAATTTGTATTTATTTCTGAGATGAGTAATTTTTCCAAGATTATTGAAAATAATTTCTGAGATGAGTAATAATTCCAAGATTATTGAAAATTACTCATCTCAGAAATAAATACATAAAATTATTAGATTCATATAACCGAATTGCTTTCAAAGAAAAACTAGAGCTAAGTCCTGGATTTGATTAGCTTGTATGCTGATCATTTTTGAGCAAGTATGATTTTACAGAATAGGATAGCAAGCAACAATTCCTGCCTTTAGCTATTTCTTATAGCTGATGAATGAATAGATTCTATGCCTGGTTTTAGTGTAAAAGATCCACGTCTACCTTGCTATTTTATCTATACTTTGGGGAAAAGGAGAGTGAATCTATACCTTTTCCAAGATAATTCTTAAAATTAATTTTGCAACACCTTTCTCTCTTTGACTGTGTTTCTAACTCAGTAACATTTTCTTCGAATCAGTAATGTGATAGGTACCGACTTGGCGGCTCGACTAGAGCCACTTCCCCACCAACGAGACGTGGCCTCCCTTTGTCTGTTCTATAAATACTTTCATGGCTTCTGCTCCAACGAACTTAAGTCACCGGTGCCTCTGCAACAGGTGTTTACTCGTGCAACCAGATTGGCAACTGGGTCCCACATATTCACAGTTAGATTAACCAAATGCAGACGACAATTCTACTCCTGCAGCTTCTCTCGCACTTCCCACCTGTGGGACTTGCTTCCATATTCTTGCTTTCCTGACGGCTACAACCTCCAGGAATTTAAATGCAATGTCAATACTCATCTCTTAACCATTTGACTCTAGTTCTTTCTTTACCGCCTTGTATATCCTTTCCTTTCTCTCCACCTTTGCAACTGTCATCACACCTGTATTCACATCCTTCTTTTGCTCCTTTCTAACTGGTTCGTCTTTCGCTTCACTTTCTTCTACTTAATCTTTTCACTCTTGTGTAGCCCCCTGCACATCAGTGGTGTTACCACCTTGCTCAGGGTGATATGATTAAAAAAAAAATTTCTTTCTGGTAACCTCATTTGTAGCATCTTCATTTTACAGGTAACAATCTCCCTCTTTCTTCTTTATTAATCAAACAAATAGAGATCAACAAATTGAACAATTTAACAGAACAAAATTTACCTTAATCATTTAGTCTTTTTCTATAGACTTCTTGGTTATGAGACCAGTGATGCATAGATTAAAACAACACTCTGCTACCAATTGTTAAATAATCATGCAATACCTTTGTTTTTGCTTTCAAGTCAATAGTTTTACTCTTGTTCCTCATGATAATCTCATTTTTAGCATCTTCATATCACAGGGAGTAATTTTACTCACAGTAACACATTTGAACTTAGCTTACCAGTTTTTATTAATCTCCAATGTTAGCCATCAGATTGAAGTAATAAAAATGAATCCCTTTCTCTCTAGTTATCTATCTCTACATGAAACCTGCATGAAAGAGACATTGTTACCCAAATACACAATATATATATATATATATTATTTATGATAAATTGTATTTTAGAACATGTCCATAATATAATTTATAATGAACTAACAGTATAGCACGGTGTTGCTTGGGTGTAATGAAAGCTTTAAAACTAATCCATGGTCCTGGAGATCAGACTGTTTGGATGATGGCATGAAAGACTTAAAAGCAATAGTTATTTCCAGTTAAAGCGAAACCATAGATTGAAAGAAAAATGAATTGATGTAAGTCAAATTTTGATTTTCTGGTATTGATATCAAAGAACTTTTTTTGGACATAAACTGAATTTTGAAGGCTAAATAAGTCCTCTGAGTAAATGGTATCATGGCTGAGACTAAGAACTACAATTATACCTACTTAGAGCCAAACCCAAAGTAAAAACTAAAATAAAAGGGCTGAGAAAAATACATACATACAGGCAGATAAACAGACACACACACAAACATTTTACCTTTTATATATATATTATTGATTTTCTGCACTATTGTAATAACTGCAACTTTGAAACTTCTGAATATTGTTTCTTATGTCTTTGTCTATGAATGTATCAAATTTGCTTAAAATTGGATTACTCCTTCTATAACCTGATTTTTTCGATTATGGATTTTCGATATTTATTGGGGTACCTCGACACAAAACCTAGCTAAGAACACTTGCAGACGCTTATAGTACAACTGTGTAAAGTTTCAAGAAAATAAGTTCATTCCTTTCAGAGTCTATAGGTAACGGACACACACACAGACAAACTTCCATTTATAAATAAGTTTAAATTAGATTAGATAATAAAATAAGCATTTCAGTGCAAAAGTGAAATTAGTCAAATTAATTCTTGCTATATTATAGAACCTACCTCAAATTAAAAAGAATAAAGTGCTCAATAATGTAGAACTTTCCAATAAGAAAAACTAACCTAAAATAGAAACTGAAATCCAATCCAGAAACATCAAAGACACAAAAACCTAAAGTTTCATTCTATAAAATGGTCTTCAGGCAGTTCAGAACAAATACACCTATTTTAATTTAGTTTTCTCCTAATCTCCTATCAACAAATCATAGATCATAAGATCTTAAGCCTATTTCAATGCTCTTACCACTTACTATGCCTTAATACCCTTTGCCATATATGAAACTGTTATTGATAACACTACTTTTCAGATATCATGTGTCCTTCAATGTGTACTCAATGTCCTTATTTTTTCAGGGATTATTTTTCTTCTGAGAGGCAGGAACAAGGCTTTTTTTTATCACAAAAAAGATTATTTCTGTACAGTTATGCATGAGTTATCTATTATTGGATAGAAGAGCGAAAAATCTATCTTATAATCAGCTTAGAAAGGACAGGAAATCAACTAAACTCACAAGTGGAAGACATTGCACAATTTTTGTTTATATTTCTGAAAGGAGGTATTATAATTATTTACACTATTTACATCACTCAGACTGCTTTTCACATCTTTGTTGCCATATTCCTGATGTTTTAGCCATTGTACCCTCCAGCATTCTTCAGGTTATTTGACAAAATAAAGGGTTCAGTTCAAAATTTCAATCTACTCTGGTTGACAAAATAAAGAGTTCAGTTTGAAATTTCAATCTCCTGAAGAAGGCAGGAGCATACAAAGCCTAAACATTGTTAATATGGCAAGAAAGATGATGACAACTTGTTACCCAATTTCAAATGTGTTACTGTGAGTAAAATTACTCCCTGTGATGTGAAGATGCTAAAAATAAGATTATCATGAGGAACAAGAGTAAAACTATTGACTTGAAAGCAAAAACAAAGGTATTGCATGATTATTTAAGCAGTGTAAATGCTTGTTCAGTTTATCTCTTAGCAACATGATAGTTCAGAAAACAAACCAAATTCACAGCCGAACAACTCAATCTTAGAAAAAAAATAGATGCCATAAAAGAAAGAGATTATTATACTTTTGAATCATACAGGAGTATGTGTTTATACAGGTCAGTCAGTCAGTTAAGTGCCATACAGGATACACACTTTGGGCGATCATGTCTTGAAAGAGACATGACTGACTGGGCAGAAAATTATTCCACAGTAGGTTGCCATTGCCTTCTGTGGAAGACTAATTGCCAGCCAAAGCTATAGAACCCAATCTGTCCTATTATATAACCCGTAACTGGAGGGAAGAGACGGATTAATACCTTTCCCAAGGGTATTTGTGCATAAGTAAATGCAAGGAATTCAACTGGAATTCGAACGCTAATCCCTGATTTGTCATTCCAAGTCGATATCCACTGCACCACAATGCACATCAGTTTATGCAGGACACTCCTTAAATACTTTTATGTCTTTAAAGTGATCCAGATACAGTACCATTCTAGTCAATTATAGTTCAGTATGAAAATATACATACATATATATATATATATATATATATACACACACACCAAATTATTAGTTTGCCTCTATCTAGCCTTGTGTGAAGTCCAATCAGTCATTATTTAAATGGTGCCCAAACTGATGAATATCGGTCAGTTATCCTGGGAATTAATTACAACCATGGATCTCTGTGATTTTATTTATCAGACTTAAGATGTCCACAGCTTGTAGATCAATCTGTGAGGGAACACTTGCTAACTGATGCCAATTAAAAGTGTCATTGATTTGTTTGCACCTGAAGGATTCCTGGAATAGCTCTCACTAATCTGTTATATGAACAACATATACATTATCCTGATCTCAAACATTTTTAACATGATAATGAAGAAATTTTATGTCATTTCTATACTGCTTCTTTTTTGTTTATATTTTTGACAATGACATTTAACCTCTTAAAAATTGTTTACCCCCATAAAAGAATCTATTATAAATTAAAATGTGCACTTTAATTCTAAGGACAATGATAATTATGATAACAACACTTCTTCTTCTATGTGCCCTGTCCCTTCAGGACGTAGGTGATCATGGTTCTCTACCTCTCCCTATCCCTTGTGGCTCTTAGTATGTTTGCTCCTGTTACACCTTGCTACCCCCGTTCCGTCATCCACCTGATCAGGCCCTGCAAATATGTTATCCACTGCCTTCCTCTGTCTCCTTTTCCTTCTATCTGGCCTGTCAGTATCAGGTTCTCCAAGCTCTCATTCCTTATTGCATTTCCCAGGAACTTCAGTTGTCTCTTCCTCATGCTCAGTATTAATTTCCTTTTCTTTACCATTCTTTCCAACACCTCATCATTGCTTGCATGCTCAGTCCACGATATCCGCAGCATCCTTCTGTAGAACCGCAACAGCAATAATAATGCATAATAAGAAAAAAACGAGTGTTTATGTAATAAGAATGTGGCATAATTGTTATCAGCATGAGAAATGGAATTTTAAAATTCATTCTCTCCCAATGCCAGCTAAGGCACCTCGACATGGTGTAATAGTAAGCTTATCTTGCTAGAATCTCTTACAACCCAAGACGACATTCATTAAAAGCTACAAAAGACAGAAAAGAGGCCATGATTACTAACGTCCTGGAGGGACATGGTACAGAAGAGAAGAATTGTTGACGAAGCCTGTAGGTTTTAGCAAGGACCATCCTTCTTTGAACCTCATCAACTGGTACTGCAGAACTCTTCTAAATAACAGAAACTGCATCACTTGAAAGCTTTCAACAGCATCAACGACTAAAATATATATCTAAACTTATTTATAAATGGAACTTTGTCTGTATGTGCGTGCATGTGTGTGTCCTTTACCTATAGACTCCGAAACGGCTGAACCAATTTTCTTAAAATTCATTCTGTCCCAATGCCAGCTAAGGCACCTCGACATGGTGTAATAGTTAGCAAACTTATCTTGCTAGAATCTATTACAACTGAGTGGTGAGTTTGATGCTCACTGAGTACCCTATACTTTCGGCCTTGTGCTACATCTAAGCAATGTTTAAAAAAATCAACTATCCCAACACCAAAGATTTTAAGAAAAAATAAAACAAATAACAACCCCCCAACTTCACTTAATCATGGAAAAAATAATAAGATAATAAGAACATCAACTAGTAAAAATCATTTGAAGCTATTGGAAGCATTTCTAATAAAAAAACAACTGAGTCTCTTACAAGGTCACTTTATATGAATCTGATCAAAATGTCTTGGCTGTGTTTAGAAAATAAGTAATTTCTCCATGTAGTTCATATAAAAGGAAATTTCTGAGGACTAAATAAAAATTAACTTCAAAAGAACGTTCATCTGCTACTTGGAAGGTCTTGTTTTTAATTCTGCTGGATATCTAATAACCCTCCTCACCAAAAAAGTCTGGTGGGGAAGCAGTTCAGTTGCTGATGACCTACCCATTTTTAAATCACTATTCAAATATCAATTTAAACTAATATTATATTAAATTTATGAATTATGAATTAAAAAAGTTATCAAATTTTATTATCTAAAAATAATCCTAATATCTAAGTTATATCTGAATATACTTCTAGAAAATATTGCTCATATTTAACAAAACATATAATTGCTGGCACACCTATCTGCCAAGGCAGTTAGCAAATCCTGCTCAATCAAAAGAGTCTACCTGTGGTTCCTACTACAACTATGCTGAGCAGACCAGAATTAAAGTTTCTCAGAATGAGTGCATGATCACTTTTTTTGAACAAGGCCAGCGTGCTCAAACCCTCAGTCACAATGACTTGTGACTTTGTGTTAGACATTGACAGTTTTCAAAAGGTTTCACCTATTCAATTTTACTCACAAGGTTTGGGTTAACCAATGTTTTATTTTTCAAACACTTCTCATGACAGTTCCCTGTCAAATCAAACATGGTGAGATTCAAACTCAGGTCTCAGTGGCAGGACAGTAAAAAATCTAACCCCTCTGACATGCTTCCATGCACACAGGATGCGATGGATAAATTGTCATCTAAATTATACAAAAATGAAAACAACACTGATATCTCTTTTTAACAGATATATTTACCAAAATTACACAAAAATATATTGAAATACTAAAGAGTAAATTGATTCAATAAAATTGCTATTGACTTCAACCACGGCCTTCAGATGACTTCAGAATCTCCTGCACCTCTTCAGTATGGTTTCCTTGTTTAAGATGGTGAATGTTGCCATACTACTTGCCTTCCCTTCATCATTGGTTTTACAAGTAGTTTTGTTGGTCTCTCTCCCAGCTGTGCCCCACGCATAATAATCAAAGAGGTTGAAGTCTGGGGAGTTAGGTGACTAAATGTAAGGGATGATGTGGTTGCAAAAATTGTCTAACAGTCATAACTGGGTTTTCCTGCTTGTGTAGCATGGTGCAGAGTCCTATTGCAGTCATAGGGTCTTCCAGAAGCTACCATTTTTATCCAGGCAGCACTAACTTTTCAAGTCACTTGATGTAGACCACTATATTGAGTCTGTGGCCCTCACCAACAAATTCAAGAATTATTTTCTTATTAGAACGATCAGAATGAGTTTTCCAAGATACTGTACCTTTATAATCATCATTACATTCATTTAACCCTTTCTGAATCCTCTGTGCTGTTCTCAGATTGACTCCCAAACATTCTGAAATATTTGTGTTAGATCTTCTGGGATGAATCCTAAGTAGTAGAGTATGCTGTTACCAAATTTTTTGCCACAGTGAATTGCATCATGGTGCTTTTTTTCATGCTGATGGTGCCCAACTGACCCTACTATACTGTGCAGTTGACAAAATAAAAAACTAACAATGCACATGCAAAACATAACATGGCGACAATTTATCCATTGCACTTTGTATATGACACAATCATTCATTCATATTCAAAAGCTGAAACAATAATCTTGATGATTAGATACAAGGGTGAGATCACGAGATTACTGATAAATATAGAAAAAGATAAACTATCAGAAATCTAAATTTTAATTGTCTAAAAGAAGAAACTTGTTTGCACTTGAAAAACTCATGAAAAAGCTTTTATGTAACATGTATTGGTCTGTTGATTACTATTTAATTTATCCATCTGTTATTAATTATATATATATCTCCATTTGTGCCTGCTGACATTCAAAGGAGAAAATTTTGAACTGATAAAAGCTTAACCTCAAAGTCTGATGTTGTTCAAATAGCTTAAAGCAAAGTTGATGTGTGTTGTGGTGCAGTGGATATCGGCTCGGAACGAGAAATCGGGGAGCCGAGTTCGAATTCCAGTTGAATTCATTGCATTCACTTACGTGCAAATACCCTCGGGAAAGGTATTAATCCATCTATTCCTTCCAGTTATGGGTTAAATAACAGGACAGATTGGGTTCTATAGCCTTGGTCGGCAACCAGTCTACTGCAGGATAATCTTATGTCCAGTCAATCATGTCTCTTTCGAGACATGATCGCCCAAGCGTGTTTCACGTATGGCACTTAACTGACAAATGGAACTGTGAAGAAAAATATGATTCTACAAAACGATGCTGAGAATACCATAGACTGAACATGTGAGCAATGATAAAGTTCTAGAGATAATGTAAATAAAAAGAACACTTAACATCAAGAAGGAAGAGTTGAAATTACTACAGCACAGAATGTGGAAATTGGACTTGGAAAGTTTGATACTCAGGAAAGATGGTCTAAAGAAAACAATGCATAAACTACCCAACAAACTTGAGTGAATGGATATCAGAGCAGTGTTTGAGAGAGATAGCAAAAAGACGACATTCATTAAAAGCTACAAAAGACAGCAAATTGTGAAGAAGCCATGATCACTAACATCCAGGAGGGACATGGTACATAAGAGAAGAATTGTTGACATTTTTGCAATAAGAAATTTTGAAGAGGTATATTTAAATAATTTGAACAAATGAAGCCTGTAGGTTTTAGCAAGGACCATCCTTCTTTGAACCTCATCAACTGGTACTGCAGAACAACAAAAAAAGAACTCTTCTAAATAACAGAAACTGCATCACTTGAAAACTTTCAACAGCATCAACGACTAAAATATATTTCTAAACTTATTTATAAATGGAACTTTGTCTGTATGTGTGTGTCCGTTACCTATAGACTCTGAAATGGCTGAACCAATTTTCTTGAAAATTTACACAGTTGTACTATAAGCATCTGCAAGTGTTCTTAGCTAGGTTTTGTGTTAAGGTAAGCTAGGTTTTGTGTTAAGGTACCCCAATAAATATTGAAAATCAATTGAAAAAAATTGTGTTATAGAAAGAGTTATCCGATTTTAATCAAATTTGATACACTCATAGACAAAGACATAAGAAATGATATTCAGAAGTTTTAAGGTTGCAGAAAATCGATAATATATATATATATATATATAAAAGGCAAAATGTTTGTGTGTGTGTGTGTGTGTGTGTCTGTTTATCTGCCTGTATGTCTGTATTTTTTTCAGCCCTTTTATTTTAGTTTTTGTTTCGGGTTTGGCTCTAAGTAGGTATAATTGTAGTTCTTAGTCTCAGCCATGATACCATTTACTCAGAGAACTTATTTAGCCTTCAAAATTCAGTTTACAATGAAAAAAAGTTATTTAATATCGATACCAGGAAATCAAAATTTGACTTACATCAATTCATTTTTCTTTCAGTCTACGGTTTTGCTTTAACTGGAAATAACTATTGCTTTTTATTCTTTCATGCCAATGTCCAAAGAGTCTTAGCTCCAGGACCATGGATTAGTTTTAAAGCTTTCATTACACCCAAGCAATACCAGGCTATACTGCTAGTCACATAAAAGAGCAAATAATAACATAATCAAGACATTTACTTTTCACATTGCATTAAATAAATGGGTAAGAAGAAAACCTCTATCATTACTAGAAAGTGTGATAACAGCTGCTGGCTGCTTGGTGAATGAATATCAAATATTTCCTTATAAGGAAATGGCTAATATTGCTATTACCATTTTTTGAATATTGCAACTGTTAAGTAAACTGTCACTGGCCTAAACACAGAAAGAATATCATGGTATATACATAAATGTATGTACCTATGATAACATAAATAAAGAACAAAGTAGGAAATATGTCTTAATCTAACATATTTCATTTTTATTTAGCTTCTTCAGAGATCTGTTCAAAAACAAGAAAATCATATGTATGTACCTATAATGAAAGCAACCACAAAAACCCAGACCATTCTGAATTTGCTATAAATGTGCAATATAGATTGTTTTTATGAACACATGATTTGAAAACCTTTAAGTCCCTATGAAGCAGCTTATGGACCCCTCTGAAAATAGTGTCAAAACCTAAGACCTTTATAAAGTCAAGCTTTGTTGTCTGACTTTCAAAAAAAAATCTATTTTGTTAGTTATACATTTATTTGAGATTTTTATCAATATATTATATGAAATATCAAAGATATATCTTTGTATTTTACATAAATAGCTTGTTTTTATACTTTATAAAGTACTAGTGTGAAGTTTGGTGAGAATTGGATAAAAATTGTGGATTTGTATAAAGGACATATAGACAGATAAACAGACACACACACACAAACATCTTGCTTTTATATATATATATATATATATATATATATATTATCGATTTTCTGCACTATTGTAAGAACTGCAACCTTGAAACCTATGAATATCGTTTCTTATGTCTTTGTCTATGAGTGTATCAAATTTGATCAAAATCGAATCACTCCTTCTATAACCCAATTTTTTCGATTATCAATTTTCAATATTTATCGGGGGTACCTCGACACAAAATTTAGCTTAGAACACTTGCAGATGCTTATAGTACAACTGTGTAAATTTTCAAGAAAATTGGTTCAGCTGCTTTGGAGTCTATAGGTAACGGATAGACACACACACAAAGTTCCATTTGTAAATAAGTTTAGATAATAAAATATACATAAAGGAAAAAAATATTTTGAAGAAATATCTTTTCTATTTCATCTCGAACAGTTATAACTATAAAAGGTTTTTGTTCTTATTTAAACATTTATTTTTAAAAAAAGGATTTTGCCAGATTCTTTACATAACATTAAAGATCAAATAAGTAAATATATTTCATATTTTGCATATACAGATGCACCATCAATTTTCAGGCTTATCATGACCTTTCAGATAAAATTACAAGCAACCATTAAAGTTCACACAATTGCAAGATTAATTCATTGGTAAGCCACAAGTGGCTTTGTGTGTAACATACATCTAATAGGGTTTTTTAACAGTCAATGATGCTTCATAGATATTATTGATATTTAGTTAGTGAGTCACAGGTGTATTATTGAATTGTTATAATGTAACTTCTGTTAGTCCAGCAAAACACATAATCTGGCATGATACTGAAAACAAGAGTACTGAAAAATTACTAATGTACCTGTATTAAAAAACTTATAGTTTTCATATTTTGCATTTAATAATAATCTAAATACGAGATTACTGCAAAATATTTTGGCATGTTCTAATAAAGTCTTTTATTTATTTAAATTTTGTCAAAATATTTTCCAATGATATCCCAGAATATTACAAAACCTTTCATGTTTTCTTGTGTATTTCATAAAATATAAATCCATTTTGGTCTTGATTTAATGAATCTTTTTGCAACATGCTGATACATGTTGAAATCATCACAATATTTAGTATTGCTGAAGTTATTGCTAACATTTTTTGTTGATTTACAAACTCTAAATTTCATTCACTTTTGAAAACCAATTGATGAAATTTGAATAATCTAATTTGTTTGGAAAAATACTTTGACAAAAACCCTACTTCACAGTTTAATAATTTCTTCAGTTTAATTTATAGGATTATATAATAAACAATATATTTGAAATTTTATTTTGTTCTGACTATATATGGCTATTTTAGAGGGTGTGATAGAAAGATGAACGGACAGACTAATAGAAGTCACAGAATCTAAAAATATATAAATAGAGTGACAGTGCTGATTAGTCAAGGAATGTATCATAGAACTGTGAAGGATTGAGGGAAGTGAAAATTTTACCTTGTAAAAATATTCAACTCATGCACAAAGAAAAGGGAAGGAAAAATGATAAAATACATTCAAAAACTTTTATATTCCAGAAATTGTTTTTAAAAAATTGTTTAAGTTCAGTTTCATCGCATTAAGAAAACAGGAAGGAAACTAGACATAAGAGCATTTCTTAATTCCTCCTTTTACTACTTTAACTTGGGCTGTTACTTTGACTGTTACTTGGTATGTTTTCTTTTGTGCCCAAGCCGCATGCACCCGAGGTGGGTTGAGCCAGCTTCCTCCCCGACAGAGAAAGTTTAATTGGGATTTGTTTAAGGGTGCGGTTCCAAGTCCTACCCTGTTATTTAACCCATAACTGGAGGGAAGGGATGGATTAATACCTTTCTTAAGGGTACTAGCGCGTAAGTGAATGCAGGGCATTCAACTGGAATTCAAAATCGGCTCATCGATTTCTCTTTCTAAGCCGACATCCACTGCACCACAATGCACCTCCGTCAACAAACACTTACAGCACCTGGTATTCCCAAGTGTTCACCCAACTAAGTACTGACCAAGCTCAACGTTGCTTAACTTTGGTGATTGAACGAGAACTGGTGTATTCAACTTGATATGAATGTAATGTTTTCTTTTAATCATACCTGAATAGTGGTAGATATATAAGTGATCATGAATATTTAACAGAGAGATGCTTGGTCCTATTAGAATGTGTGTTACATGAAAAGTATAAAATTTCTAAGAACTTAATAATTATATATGCTTTAAAGCTGAAACTGTAGATTAATAATCTGTTATATTTTTTAATGCTGTGTAATTTGTATCTTTCCCTGTAAATTATGTTAATTAAATTTTATTTTCAATTGGTATCTACACAGTAGGGAGAACATATCTTAATAATTTTCAATAAAAATGTTTCTATTTTGCCTGAAAATTATTGATTAATAGAATGTTTTAATAATGTGTCCAGTATAATTTGAATCTGTCTAATTTGTTCAATTTACCAAATAATAATTTATATAGATTTTTAATGTTTTTTTTTTCACAAATATTACAGAACCAAAGAAGTGAACATCTGAAAGGGAGAGGCGTGAAGAATAGTTCACATGTAAAAGAATTTACCATCCTATTCCATAATTGTTTGCTGAATTTCTTTGATAACATGAAGACAACTATTTCATGAAGCAAATTAGTCAACCTCTTTGTCCGGAAAAAAAGGTATTTTCTCTTCCAGTGCATTATTCAAATAAACTCTAACAGGTTATCCACATTTTTAAAATTCATAAGTTCAATTTTCAATTCTGCCCAAATGATATTCATTCATTTTGAATTTAATGTTTTATGCTATTGTTACCCAATATATGTCCCAAGAGCCACTCAAAGTATAGAATTATTGAATGGAGTTGTTTTATGAATTTAAAATGTTCAATATTTTTGTTGTAAATTCTCAAGAACAAAAACAAATGCATTATTTCACTTTCATCATATGCTTCGGTTTTATTAAAATTCTCATCATGAATTTTATTTAAAACAATAAACATTGCCATGGAGTAAAGGCAGTTAATAAAATAGCAGTTTTAAAGGAAAAAAAATCATCCTTTTGACAAACTGGGTTTTTTTTTTGCATGCACGAAGGTCAGAGATTGCCAAAAAACATTCTCAAACTTTAAATTCACATTCTTCATCTATGCGCCCTGTCCTTTCAGGACGTAGGCGATCATAGCTTTCCACGTCTCCCTATCCCTGGTGACTCTTAGCATGCCTTCTCCTGTTACACCATGCAACCCTCGTTCCATATTCCACCTGATCAGGTCCTTCAAATACATTATCCGCTGCTTTCTCCTGTCTCTTTTTCCCCTCTATCTGGCCTGTTAGTATCAGGTTCTCCAAGCCCTCTTTCCTCATTGCATGTTCCAGGAACTTCACCTGTCTCTTCCTGATGCTCAATATTAATTTCCTTTTCATTTCCATCATTTCCAAAACTACATCATTGCTCACGTTCTCAATCCATAATATCCACAGCATCCTTCTGTAGAACCAAATTTCAGTTGCTTCAAGTTTTTCCTTCATCTTTGATGATATTGTCCAGCATTTCACATTAAAAGTAAAAAAAGGTATATCATCTGGTTTGGTGTGCTCATCATATATTTAAAGATCCTTCACAAAATACAAAGAATTTGCAATGCTAATGATCCTGACTTGGCATCTCAGCTTCAATCACTTTCCCATCGCCCATAGCTTAGCTTCCATATCTCTTTTCTATAAATGTTTTTATGGTAATTGTTCTGATGAGCTTTCCACTTTGGTACCTAACCATCATGAATTTAAGTATAGTGCTAGATTGGCAGCTAGGTCTCATCAGTGTACACTTGAAATGGCTAGGTGTATCTGTAAGTTCTAAGCTAACAGTTTCTTCTATTTCATTTCTCACTTGTGAAACTCTCTTCTGGCTTCTTGATTCTAAGTCAAATTTTATCTTCAAAAATTGAAATGAAATGCAATTGTTATCTTCTGTCTTATAAAGTCATTCTTTTATTGTTCTCTTTCATTAATAGTGTTTTTTTTGCATATTCTCTAACACTCAGTAAACCCCTTTCATCTTAATGACTTTAGTGTCTTTCATGGGGTGAAATGATTAAAAAAGTATGAAGAAATATTTAGAAAAAATTATTAGAAAGTTTTTAAAATAATTTAGCTGATGATGTATATGCTTAAAAAATATTCATATTAGTTTGAAGAAAATATAAAAAATTTCAAAAATTAAACTTAAATTTACTATTGGCATTTATCATGAAAATATTGAAGAAAGGAATATTTCTGAAGATATTTATATTTTCCAAACAGATTCTGTCTTTAATTTTACATTGTAACATAATATTACATTATGATCTTCCTATTTCACTAAATATCCTTAACTGAAATCATAAAAGTCAATATCTATAAAGGATCAATGAGAAATATAAATTATTCTACATAGAAAATATGTAAGGATGCAGTAACTACATATTTCTCATATATTTTATAAATATTAATGGGCTTATATGTATATTTATGTATAAATATATTAAATATAGATATTTATATATGTTTTGCAAATATTATATATATATTTGTATATACAATTTTATGTGCTTATACCTGTGTTCATGTCCACATGTTTATATCATCATATATATGCAAATTTGAATTATCTTGTGAAAATGCTTTTTGTTTTGATGAGAATGAGAGGGGGGAAATTGGTTTTATTTCCATTTTCCTTCTAACATTCATATCTTAAAATGCAAAAAAAAAGGTGTCTACATTGAAAATTATTTATCAGAAAAAATATTAAAAACCATTAATAATGAAGGATTTTGCCTCTATCATCAGTGATAACTTTCTTTTATCAAGGTCTAAGCTTTTTTGGGGATAAATATGTTTTCTTAATTTGCTATTTATTTTATTTCTGTTATCTCATTGCCTTCTGTCTTTCTCCGGTTTTTATATCCTTTTGTACAATCTTTGCCCGTCTTTTTTTTTAATGATTATTATCTCTTAATAACTGATTATATTCAGGAATTAGATTTTGAGCTAACAACGGCTAAGATAAGAATTGTTCTTAGTGAGCTGAAACTCTAGGCATAGATCTCTTTGCTTCTTAAAATATTCTTACAATCACTGGAACCTTCCAAAAAACCTATGTTTGGATTATGTATAACAATATTTGTAGGGATTGTTTGTTTTTAGGATTTCATAATTTAAGAATATAAGAAAGATAGAATATTAGACTTGTGTATTATTTGGCTTTTGAATAGAGCAAACAAACTTGATCAGCACATTGATAAATGCATAGTATCTGTTATGAGGGGAAAAGATGATTGATACTGTTGATTTGAACCTCACAGCAGTACATTCGCCATTTTTATGAGATATATAGGGCTGGAGCAATATCAATGAAAGTAACCATGGAGACTAGACAATTTTTGTTTTTGGTCTAGTTGCACATGTATTAAAAGATATTAACCCAACATTAAAAGATACCCTATTCTACATTTGTGGGTAGGTCAAGTAAATAAAATCATCCTTCAGATAAAAAGCATCAGGCATAAAACAGTTTAAACAAGAAAAAATAACTGGTAAACAATATTTGATGCTATATAAGATGCACACAGGTTTCCTCCCCTACACCAAAAATAGCTCAAAAGTTATTTTCTGGATTTTATGTGTAAAATTGTAGTATTGAAAAATTAAGATTTACCCAAATGTTATAGACAGTCAGTCATCTTACCAATCCTAACTCTATAAATGTGGCTTCTTACATGAAATAACATATTCAAGCTGTATTGGACTTGGTTAGCCACCAGTCTAGGAGAAGACCAATTAAATTCAAAGCTAAAATCTAAATCCTTTATTATTTTTAAGTTAAATTGTGATGCAAAACATAAGTGAAAGAAAATATTCATTTTAGCGAAAATGTCCTGCCAAACTATAGACAAAGAATAAATGTAGCACTATGTTTAATCAAAATGAGGATATCATTCACATCTGTGGGAGGACTTTCACCATTTGGAGTAAGAAATAATTGTTGACGATGTGGTCGAATGAAGTAAAATTTTTGAGGCTTTGGGTCTGAGAATTAGGAAACAATGTGATTTCTCTGATCAGAACATCAGACTGGACATGTAGTTTTATTTTTTAGCTCCTTGACTAAGATAAATATGGATTTTTATCCAAATTTCCATAAGCTTAGGAATGGAGTACTAAGTCTTGTTAACATGGTAACTGTTGGTACTTACACCATTCGTACATCTAGCTTTTCTTATGCATTCATATTTATAGCTGTGTAACCAAAAAGATGTCCTTCAAAAAAACATATAAATCTGATTTTGTAAGTAAGTATCATTACCTGAGCTTCTTTTTCATAACGTTTGGTAAATATTTTAACATTTTTACTCTTGTATTGTTATAGCTTTGTTGCCTGGCTTTACTGGCCCATGTTGGAAAAATATTGATTAATTATCAAACCCTTTGCAGGTTATTTAAAGCCAGAGAAGATTTTTAGAGTGTAAGAATTTTTTAGAAAGAATATCAATTTAGCAATACATGTCTTACTAATTAACCCATAGTTGAGGGAGAAGAGGTAGACTCATACCTTTCCCAAGGGTATTTGCATATAAGTGAATATAGAAAACTTAACTGGAATTGAAACTCAGCTCTCTGATTAAAAACGCTGAGCCATTATCCATTACAGTACCTGCACATCAAAGCTTAAAGTATCTGGTCTTCTCAAGTAGTCACCTATCTCGGTACTTGACATTGCTCTACTTTAATGATAGTACATGAACTAGTATTTCAATGTGATGTGGCCATAATCATTGGAAGTATACTGGGGGTATCTATTCTTTTCCCGTTTGTAGTGGGTGTCCATACTAGTGAAAAGTAGTTATATATTGTTGAAGATTAACAAAATTTGGCCTTGTTGTAGATAGCCCACTATATATCATAAAGAAAGGGTATAAACCAAGAAAAGCAAATTGAGTTGAAAGATAACGTTTTATACATATAAATTAATGTTTTTACAATTGAAGTAATAGATGAAATAGAGGTCCAATGGAGATGAAAATGTTCATGGCAATAAAATGCTGAAAGAAAATTAATGCTTAAGAATTTGGGAGCGTGTAAGTAAGGAATGCCTTTGATGTATTCGCTCCTTAGGTCAGTAAGTAGTTTTTGAGGCAGGGAAGAAGGTAAAAGGAGGTGAAGGGAGGCGAGCATAGTAGCCGCTTGACTTAAGTCAAGGGGATATTGTTTTATTCTCTTCTCCTTGAATCGGTCTGCCTGTAGATGCTTTCTGTATCTGCTTTTTATATCTTCTTTTTGAATCACAGCAGCTCATTTGGGATTTCACACTTGTATTGGTTTTGGGCTTCCCATTGGCTGATAAATAAAATTTGCATAGGCTCAAACTGGAAATTTAATATTTAATTAACTTTTATTTTTCAACTGGAACATCTGCGCGAACCCGGATGCGCACAGACGACTTTTGGTCATTTGCTTTTTGGTTGTGAAAGCTCAAACATCTGGTCCATCACAGAAAATATAGAAAATTTAAATTTACTGTTAGTAAATGACTATAAATATGCTGATAGTTACTTTTCATCAGCCACCATTTTGGTTTTTGATCTGATATTTTGCAGTATAGACTAAGCTAAAAAAACACCCCAATCACATAACATCATAAAAATACATCACAAAACAGGTTATATTGTATGTTAATTTATACTTATTTTCATTTGAAAATAGCCCAAAGCACTCATTAGTTTTTAACACAAATGCAAGGTACTGACATATCACTGTTTTGAAAATAGAATTACATTAAAAACAGGCAAAATAACTTTCATAAAAATATATACATACACACACAGCAGATGTTAATTAATATTTAACATGGAATATCAAAAATCTGGTTTGCTCAAATATCATAAATGTTAAATGTATTGAATAATATAAAGACAGCATATCTTCAGTTATCACTTTAAGAGAAATCCACTATCAAGATATTAATATTTACATGCCAGTAGCTATTGACAAGATTTTTAAGTCTGCAAGAAAAGTATTTTTGAAAAATTAAATAATGACGACCAAATTATCACTTACAATTTTCTTCACTATTTATAAACTTCAGCCTTCCTTTGGCATTTTGCTTCAATTATTTTATTGTCTAGAATTTCTTGGAAGTAATTCAGACTATAAAATATAGCAAAAAAGAGATCAGTGAAAATAATGACCACTTATTCATAGCTTCTCACAAAAAGGCTTCCATTTTTTTTTTATTTGCCAGCAATAAAAAAATCTGAGACTTAAATTAAGTGAAATAGCACAATTAAAAGGGAGCCACCATCAGTCATGCCCTGAAGGAACATGAAAGATCATATATTAAGCTGAGAATTCAACACAACTAAAACAACAGTATTCTAATTAAGATATTTTTTTAAAAATCATCATTCAAACTATTTAAAAAAAAAAATTCAAACTTTGACCTTTGTACTCCACCAAAAAATAATGTCAAAAGGATGAGTTTTTCCTTGACCTCACTATTATTTTAACTACCTTTACTCCTCATCAACATTTATTGTGCTAAAAAGCAATGATTTGTACTTTAATAGAATGTAAACAAATGATAGTGAATTTATATATTTTCTTTGTTCTTGAGAATTGAAAACAAAAATAATAAACAATATCTAAATGGTTGACAAAACATCAGCTAATTGCTAATTAATTCAAACTTTATAAAATGGTAAATAATAACGATTTCTTCAAAGTTGGTTCCTATATTTTAATAATTTAATAAATGTTTAGAAATTTACAAATAAAAAATTATTTTCATATATATTTATTTATAAATTGGTAAAGGATTAATATTATATTGTATTAGTTTTTAGAACATTGGAAACATAAAACTATTCTTGTAAATAAATAATCTAATAAATAAGCAGTGTTTAATATTTTTGTTGTCAATTCTGAAGAACAAAAATATTGTATAGCTTCACTTTCAACTTATGTCTAGATTTTATAATTCTAATCATCACTTTTTAAAATAATAATTTTTTTCTTGGTGGGAATGAAGGCTTAAGTCTGTGAAAAATTCAAAACTGAATGCTAAAAACATTTTCATTCCTCTTCTGTAATATTTTACTGATTCTTATCTTTGTACCAGTTCACCAGAATTCCAGTCAAAAGCTGGTCAAATGTGGAAGAGAGACAATTTGGGTTATGGAAATCATTTATGAACAGCAAAATTACAGTGGATATCGGCTCGGAACGAGAAACTGGGGAGCCGAGTTCAAATTCCAGTTGGATTCATTGTATTCACTTATGCGCAAATACCCTTGGGAAAGGTATTAATCCATCTCTTCCCTCCAGTTATGGGTTAAATAACAGGACAGATTGGGTTCTATAGCCTTGGTCGGCAACCAGTCTACTGCAGAAAGCAATGGCAACCTACTGTGGGATAATCTTCTGCCCAGTCAGTCATGTCTCTTTCGAGACATGATCACCCAAGTGTGTATCACGTATGGCACTTAACTGACTGATTTTCCAAAGGATGACTACAAATCTTTGTATTTCTTAAAATATTATATTTTCCTCCAAAAGATGTTTTTAGAAAGATCATTATGAGGGTTTTTATTTCTAAAAATATACAAAGAAAACTTATTTACTAAAAAACGCTGATAAGATACATTTTGTTCTCTCAAAGAATTACAAAACATTGTTTCTGACATAAAAATGCTTACTATGCCTATTTTCTCTTAAAATATACTTATAAAGTTTACTATTTTCTAAAAGATGCTTACAATGCCTTTTATTTCTTAAAATACACCTATGAAGGTTACTATTTCTTAAAATATGCTTACAATGTCTTTTATGTCTTTAAATACACCTATAAAGATTACTATTTTTAAAAGGTGCTTACAATGCTTATTATTTATTAAAATACACTTATAAAGTTTTCTGTTTCCCAAAGAAAGTATACAAAACTTTTCGTTTTCTAAAATATGATTGCAATGCTTTTTATATCTGAGAATATATTTACAAAGATTTTTGTTTGATAAAAAAACCTTACAAAGCCTTCTCTTTACAATATTTACATATTTTTAAACATTTCACCGCCAAGCAAGGTGATAAAGCACAAGGAGTTAATGAGTATGAAAGAATACAAGAAAAGGAGTATGAAAGAATACAAGAAAAAGAGTATGAAAGAATACAAGAAAAAGAGTATGAAAGAATACAAGAAAAAGAGTATGAAAGAATACAAGAAAAAGTGTATGAAAGAATACAAGAAAAAGAGTATGAAAGAATACAAGAAAAAGAGTATGAAAGAATACAAGAAAAAGAGTATGAGAGAATACAAGAAAAGGAGTATGAAAGAATACAAGAAAAAGAGTATGAAAGAATACAAGAAAAAGAGTATGAAAGAACACAAGAAAAAGAGTATGAAAGAACAACAAGAAAAAGAGATGAAAGAATACAAGAAAAAGAGTATGAAAGAATACAAGAAAAAGAGTATGAAAGAATACAAGAAAAAGAGTATGAAAGAATACAAGAAAAAGAGTATGAAAGAATACAAGAAAAAGAGTATGAAAGAATACAAGAAAAAGAGTATGAAAGAATACAAGAAAAAGAGTATGAAAGAATACAAGAAAAAGAAAAACATTAAAGATAAATAACAATGAATGAACAGCAACTAAAAAGACGGATAATGATTGGTATTGCATTTAGATTTTTGAAGATCAAAGTTGACTGGAAAGCAAGAGACGTGAACAGAATTCCACAAGTGAAAAGTGCATAGAATTTATAGTTACATTTACTAATATTTTAACTGTAAAATAATGAGACCTAACTGCTAGTCTAGTACTGTGCATAAATTTGTAAAGTCTAGGTACCAAAGTGTTAAACTCATTGGAACAATAACCATGAAAATGTTTATAGAAAATTCACAGGGAGGTTTCATTATGGCAGTGAGAAATATAATAATGAGGCTGTTTATTTCCTGAAAGATTCTTCCAAAACTGTTTGTTTCTTAAAAGAGTCTTACAACACCTTTTACCTCTTAGAATATTTCTTTTTTTTCATTTCATCCCAAGCAAGGTAAAAAAGCTACTAAGATGTAAGAGGCTTACAAAATTGTTTTTCTTACAAGATGCTTTTTGCTTTCTTGAAAAAATTCCAAACCTTTTTGAATCATTTAACATCCATATAATACAAAATACATTTTTGCTAAGAATAGCTAGTAATACTTGCAGCAAAAATTTACAATTAGCATGTTTATGATTTAAAGAAATACATGTAGATAAAACATTAAACTTATTTGAAAAAAGTATAGATTAAATTTGGATAAGCTGCTAGGCAAGAAGATTCTAGAATATTGTAGCATTTCATTTGTTGAAAAATCAGGTGAGTAGATAAGGGTCCAAAAACTGGATTCATATATCTTCTTTTTCTTGAGTTAGCATATGAGGTAGAACATCAGAAAGGAAGCAGCAAGGCTTATAAGGCATATTCTCCTCCCTGTCTTTGTCTTGCTTTCTATCATTTTTCCTGTCTGTCTGTCTCTGTTTCTCTGTCTTTCAATCTCTTTCTGTCTCTCTTTCACCATCTGTTTTTCACTATTTGTCTTTCTACCTTACTGTTTCTTTTTTCTCTGCCTGTCCTTCCACATTTGTCTTTCTCTCTCTTTTTGTTATGTTTCTGTTTATTTTACTCTATCTCTGCTTGTCTCTCTTTTTCCATGTCTATCATTCTTCATGCTTCTTTTTCTATTTTTCATTTTTAATGTCTTTACCTCTACCTGATTCTTATCTTTTTCTTTCAGTGATAATGTTTTGTTCAAGAAATTTATAATTTTGGAATGAATGAAAAAAAAAACTCAAATTATAGAGAATCTAAGGGGAATTTTATGAATGATTTTACTCATAATTTATTGATTAAAAAAAAAAAGAGGGGGGTCATTCAAATATATATATATATATATATTGTGAAATATAAGAGACAATGAATATCTATTATGTTTAATCATGAGCCGTTCTAAAATGGCTCATGATTAAACATAATAGACATTCATTGTCTCTTATATTTAACAGTATATGTTTAGAAAATTATTTGCTGCCTTGATACACTAAATATATATACATATATATATATAAACTTATTTTATAAATAAAACTTTGTGTGCCTGTGTGCGTCTGTCTGTTTGTGTCCATTACCTATAGACTCTGAAACAGCTGAACTGATTTTCTTGAAAATTTACACAGTTGTACTATAAGCATCTGTGAGTGTTCTTAGCTAGATTTTATGTTGAGGTACCCTCGATAAAAATTGAAAATCAATCATTGAAAAAATTGGGTTATAGAAGGAGTGGTCCGATTTTAATCAAATTTCATACACTCATAGACAAAAACATAAGAAACGATATTCAGAAGTTTCGAAATTGCAGTTCTTACAATAGTGCAGAAAATCGATAATATATATATATATAAAAGGCAAGATGTTTGTGTGTGTCTGTTTATCTGTCTGTATGTCCTTTATACAAATCCACAATTTTTATCCAATTCTCACCAAACTTCAAAATTTGACTTACATCCATTCATTTTTCTTTCAGTCTACGGTTTCACTTTAACTGGAAACAACTATTGCTTTTTAGTCTTTCGTGCCAACGTCCAAAGAGTCTGACTTGGATTAGTTTTAAAGCTTTCATTACACCTGAGCAACGCCGGGCTATACTGCTAGGATATATATACACACCAAGTCATCCATAACGATGAGTGATCAGTATTAGCAGAATGGGAGCTAGACTCACGAACAAAAGTTTTTAAAACTGATCACTCATCGATGTTATATATATATCTATCTATATGATACTTTGGCCATCAGAAAAACAAATGGATCTTGATACATGAAGTTACAAGTTTATTCACCTCAAGAGAGTCAACTTTAGATTCAAAAACATGTAACAACACAAATACCATCATGGACACTTAATATATCAAACAAAAAGCATGTAATATTATTATTAATAATAATAATAATAATAACAACAATAAATCTACACTTTAAACAAAATGTTCACAGCTTCTTGCACTTTTTTCTTCTATAATAATTTTTCTCATTAGAATAACCCCTATTTCTGTTTTCAATATATATATATATATAAATGTATGTGCACATATTTCTTATGACTCTAACCATATTTCAGTGGCTGCTCATTTTTGATTAGACAACCTATACTATTTTAAACAACGTGAATTACATCTCACGGTTTGCGCATTTGAGAGATTTATCACATTTTCTTTCTTAAGTTTCTCAAATGTTTAAGCTGGTAGATGTAATTCACCCAGTTTAAAATAGAATGGGAGTGTTTACTCATACATGAGTATCAATTAAAATATCATTTGTAGTGATAAGAAATAATATCAGATTAAAAATAAATCCATGTATATATTTTCCAAGACTAAAATGACACAGAATTTGACTGTTACTAATAGTTTGGAAAGACAAAATTATTAGTCATGTTCTGTGCCTATTTGATCTTGCAATATGTTTCCACACTTTTCTGAATTAGCTTTCTTTTTAGATGTTTTTGGTCTGCACTACTGGATGTGCATTGTGGTGCATTGGATATCAGTTCGGAACAAGAAATCGGGGAGCCGAGTTCGAATGCCAGCTGAATTCATTGCATTCACTTATGCGCAAATACCCTTGGGAAAGGTATTAATCCATCTCTTCCTTCCAGTTATGGGTTAAATAACAGGACAGATTGGGTTCTATAGCCTTGGTTGGCAACCAGTCTACCACAGAAAGCAATGGCAACCTACTGCAGGATAATGTTCTGCCCAGTCAGTCATGTCTCTTTTGAGACATGATCGCCCAAGTGTGTATCACATATGGCACTTAACTGACTGACTGACTGAGCACTGTTCAATTTCACAGAGTTTATGTAGGTCTGTTTTCTTTTGTTTTGGGTGGCTCAAGCCTTATTTTGGAATTTGTTGACCTTTGCTTAATTATTGTGTTTTCTCTCTTTCTCTCTCTCTCTCTCTATATATATATGTATATGTATGTAATGGTTGTTACAATGGTTTATAAATTCATAGTATCACTACACAAAAATTTTCACGTTTTCAACTTATCACCCGATGAGAAGTGCATGTAGCATCTTCAAAACGCGAAAATCTTTGTGTAGTGATCTATGAATGTAGAAACCATTGTAACAACCATTAAAATATAATGCTCTATGTTGCATTGAGCACTCTTTATAAAAGTAAATGCATGAACAGTAGGTAAAAAACCTACATGTTCTAGAAATTTTTTACAATATATATATATATATATATATATATATATATAAGTATTTGAGGCTCTAATCAATGCCAAAGTATATAAGAATCTCACTACTCTCTGACAAACAATATTGTTTATGTTTCAACAGGTCTACCACTGATGTGCTAATGGCCATCATTGAATATGTATACCAGGCTCTTGATAATAATGACAAAGCTCAAGCTGCTGCTCTAGATATCCTGAAAGCATTTGACAGGCTTTAGTATGCTGACCTTCGATGCAAGCTCCAGGACTATAGGATTTCTCTATATCTGTTTGATTTAATCAAATCATTTCTATCAAATTGCAAAATGGTCATTTTCAATGGACATGATTCCAGATCCTTTTGCATGAATGTGGGTGTCCCTAAGGCTCTATCCTTAGGTTCTACACTGTTTCTAGTCTTCATCACATCAATAATCCTCCTGACGTCACCAATTTCCAATTAAGCATCCATGTCGAGGTACCCTCAATAAATATCAAAAATCAATAATCGAAAATATCGGGTTATAGAAGGAGTGGTCCGATTTTAATCAAATTTGATACACTCATAAACAAAAGACATAAGAAATGATATTCAGAAGTTTCAAGGTTGTAGTTCTTATAATAGTGCAGAAAATTGATTATATATATATATATATATATATATAAAAGGCAAGTTGTTTGTGTGTCTGTTTATCTGTCTGTGTGTCCTTTATACAAATCCATAATTTTTATCCGATTCTCACCAAACTTCACACAAATATTCTTTAGGCTGAGTCTGAGCTCCAAGACCATGTATTAGTTTTAAAACTTTCATTACACCCGAGCAACGCTGGGATATACTGATAGTCACAAAAAAGACTAAACAGATATAAAGAGAGAAAAAAAGGAGAGTTCATTTAAAGAGGTGTAAAAAAAGATGTTTGAATAAATTTGGAGAGAGAAAGAAAAGTTGGGTTGAAGAGAGATAGAGGGAAAGATAGAACAAATATGGAGATGTAAAGAATAAAAAAAGCAAAGTTAGTTTAAAGAGAGAAAGAAAAAAAAGGAGTAAAAATCTTGTTCAAAAAATGAGTAAATGTGGAAATAAAGAGAGATAGATGAATTATATTCATAAGAAATATAATTTATAAAGTAAACAGATTAAGATAATTTTATAAAGTAAGTTTGGAAAAGAGAAATAAATAAAAACAAAGAGAGAAATATTAAGAGAGAAACGAAATAGATAATGAGTAACCGATTAGATAACCATTAAAAAAAGAAGAACAGAGGAAAAAATATATCAGAATATATATATTATAGAATGTTTGTAGGCATCTGTCCAATATGGCATCATCAGAGGTTTTGCAGACATTCTAAAATTTCATGTCTAGCTTCATACTCGTACAGTCATTCAAAAAACACCTCCAAACTGGAGGAAAGAAACATGATAATGTACCCAACAGAATGCCAGGATTTCATCTGTAGTCATCTGACACTTCCTAATTTCTATATTCACTAAAATAAGTGATACATAAATCCATCCTTACAATTTCATTTAACTCAAGACTGATGAATTGATCTGAATAATTCTTGCAAAAAGGGATGAAGCAAACTATTGCTAAAAAAAATTAAAACAATATTTTTAAAATATAATTTTGAAAATGTAAAAATTTAAACTACTTACAGATAGAAGTTTAATTTTTCTTTTATTTAGATGATTTAGCATTTAAAGGATTGAGTTATGTTCCCTTTGCTATCTTCTATTACCAAATCTGGAAAAAAGAAAAATAGTTTCATGTATAAGAAGGCAATGTAAAATCCCAAGAAATATCATGGCATTTAAGAAACAATCAGAAATCTAACAGCATGAAGTGTGTTAAGTCTACCGGTAGGGAGTGACATGTGCTAATGGTCTCTCATTACTGTCATCCAGTAACTGTTAGCATACGCAGCATAAAGAGGAACAAACTGTTTGAGATTGACCCCTTGTCTGGTAAGTGAAGATATGAGTAACAGGTGTCACTTGACTGTCATATATTAAGACACAATATACAGTTAGAAAATAAAAAACAAAAAAATGAGCAGTTTAAATATCAACTTGTTAGCCCCATGTGAAACTCAATGAAGCAAACAATGGAAAATACAAAATCATACATATCGAGATCTGTTTGGCTTGATATGTAAAGTCAGAAATTTATTTGCCTGAAGAGAGTCAACTTTGGACTCGAAACATGTGTAATGACACAAATACCATTATGGACACTTAATGTATTATACAAAAAATAAATAACATTAATAATAATAATAAAAAACAATAAATCTACACTTTAAACAAGATGTTCACGGCTTCTCACACTTTTTTCACCTATACCAATTTCTCTCGTTAGAACAACCCCCATTTCTGTTTTCAATATATATATATATATATATATATATATAAAGAGTTTTTTATCCAAAATTATTTCTTATAACAAAAACAGTATTTTATAGTGGGTACAGTTGTTTCAGTTGCTATCACAGTGAAATTAATAACAATTGGTTTAAATTGAGAAATCTTATCAAAGAAAATTGTGTCTTTGACAGTAATTAAACCTGCAACAAGAAAATCACTTTTGGAGCCAAAGTGTGTCTCTAACAGTTCAATCATGGAACCATCCTGACAGGTTAAAGTTGATATTACCCATATTAAAAAAAAATTATTTGGAACTTCTGTGAATCTGATGTAATGAAAATGTAATGAATATGCAAACACTTTGGTTTCCCCTTACAGTAATGTGATTGGCTGGTGTCAGCCATAAATACAGACAAAGGTGAGGAGGCAGAGAGGTCTACATCCATACGTCTATATGACTAGAGGTCTACAGATCTACGACTATTGGTCTATGTCTGTTGACTACCCCTACATCTTAGGATACGGCATATGATGAGTACTGTCCATTACCTGTACTTGTTAGATTGTCCTACCTGGTTACATTTGCCAAAACTATATATATATATATATATATATATATATATATCTTTCTGGGACATATCACAATCTACATATGCTAGCTTCAGTTTTGTATCTGAAATATAAACAGCAGTAATTTTTAAAAGATTTTTTTCATCTGACATTATTTCTTATAAAGATAAACATATTTTTTTAGTGGATGCATTTATTTGAGATGCTATAAAAAAAGTATATACAGGTGTTGCTAAAAAAACCAACAGGTATAGCATCTCAAACAGCTGCACCCACTAAAAAGTACTGTTTATAGTAATAAAAAAATATTTATCTCTAATGTATATATGAGAACTAAAAATGAAAAAATGAAAGGGAAAATATCAGTAGTAGAATGGAATATAAAAGAAGATGAATACAACTAAAGGAAGAAATTTCCATCTGTTTTGAGGGGAAACTGAATGAAAATCATAAAAGTGAAGAGCATCAATGAATTAATAAACAATACAAATGAATGTTTTTCAAACTGTCTGCACGTGGACATGTTTCTTTGAAGTGGGAAAAAGAACTATAGTGTTCAGTAGTGTACAAGGAAAACAAACACCCAATTTAAGAGTAGCAATGCATGAACCAGACAGTTAATGTGCAAATAATCAAAACAAAAAAATGTTATTGTTATGTGTAAAGCCGTAGCTGATGCTAAAAAACACTGGGCACGGAAAAAATTGCCCGGATTTATTAGTCGACAATGTGATGACATCATCAGTGTCATCCGTTCCCAGAAACTATGATTTTTGTGGATTTTTTTGGCTATTCCAATGGAAAGTAGGCACAGAACGTGAATGAAAGCAGGAAATCGAGTTCGAACTTTCTGAGTATAACTAGTCTTTTCTCCCGAAATTAATAAATAAACAAACAGATTTTTACTGCGTTCATTCGGATGTTTTCTTTGTCTTTCTTTCTTTCTTCGTGAATTGTTTAGTTTGATTTCTGATGAAGACACTTTTCCTTGCCTGGATTTTCACTATGATTGCACGGATTGGCCCGGACCAGTGCACAGTATGCCCGGTAGTCAGATATGGCCATGGTTATGTGTATTAAAAGTTCTTTTAAAGGCATTTAAAATAGAGGACTTTTATATGATAAAAAAGGAATATGTATATATAAAGAAAGAGAGGAAAATAAACATTTTTGTGTGATGCATTTCATCCTTAGAACTTCATTGGTCTAGGTTTTTTACATTGATGCAAGATACACATGAGCATGAATGAGAGTTGCTGGGAATTTTGAAACCAGAATTTTTTTGCATGCTTTTTTTTATGTGCTTTGGGTATATAATCTAACCAATTTCATTTACATTGTTTTTCTTTCTATCATTTTTGTTATTAAATATCCAAAATTCTGATAACAGATGATCTGCCAAAAATGGTGAAACATTATAACAACTTGGATTCAAATTTATTCCGAATAAACTAGCAATAAAAGTAATTTCGAAACATTTTTGAGGCTTACCGCCTATCACGTTGAATATACCAGTTCTCGCTCGATCACCGAAGTTAAGCAATGTTGAGCCTGGTCAGTACTTAAATGGGTGACTGCTTGGGAATACCAGGTGCTGTAAGTGTATAGTGAGGGATGTGCGTTGTGGTGCAGTGGATATCGGCTCGGAAAGAGAAATCGGTGAGCCGAGTTTGAATTCCAGTTGAATACCCTGCATTCACTTAAGCACAGGTACCCTTGGAAAAGGTATTAATCCGTCCATTCCCTCCAGTTATAGATTAAATAACAAGGGTAGGACTTGAGGACCCTGCCCTTAAAAATGAATCCCAATGAATCTTGATACTCAAAAAAGAAAAATGTATTACTAGATACAAAACTTATAAACAACAATAAATTGTTGAAAGAAAAAAGGTATTACCAGCAATCAATAAATAAAGTTTAGATGGCAATAAATGACCCGCCGAGGTTGATTTGCCATAAAAACAAAACAACCAACCAACTAAACGTTTTTGTCTTAGTGAATTATTTTCTCTTTTAGAGCAGCTTTTTTATCTAAAAATTATTGTTAGTTTTGTTAAGGTGAGCAACTAATATGTTTAATATGTTGATTTTTAAAAACATCTCTTTTGTGTTCATATAATCTTTTATTTAAACTTCATGAGCTTTCTCTAATATATACTTTCTGGCAATCATTGCGGGTCATAGAGTAAATTACTAACTTCAAGTTTTGGCTCGTTGCTTTATTTTGTATTGACTCTTTTATCATTTCAGATGTAGTGACAAATTTTATGTTGAGCTTAGATAAATTATTTTCAATTATGCACTCATGTGCAAGTTAACAGAAACAAAACCAATAATGTTTTCGTAGGATCTTTTACACTTGCCCTGATCACATATACATTGTCTCTTGGTGGTGTTGTTTTTTTTCCTACCACATGTTTCTTTATGTTTTGACTGATGGATCCCATTTGTTTCTTTGCCTGGATGACATCACTGACAATTGAAAGTCTGACACCAACAATATCTGTGATCTCTCTGTAAGGATTGCCAGTGTGTTTGTGCAGTGTTACAATTTTTGTACACTTCCTTAGAGTGGCACCGATTGCAGACAATTGCCATAGGATAAATAATCTGTCTGGGTGTGTTAAAGATCTGATGCAAATCAAAGATGATGCAATACCTTTCAAGGCCAAACAAGTTTCATCATATACCCACAAAAATAGATTCATAATAATACACACCACTGTAAATGACCTAATCTGAGGAAAAAAATAGAAATCAATTACACCCTACCACTCTAGTAGATCTAAAATTGATCATATGGTGAAAAAAAGAAACTAAAACAGTTGCTTCAAACAATTTGCACAAAGGTATATTTTGTAATTGTGATAGAGTTAGCGTGATTGCCATATATATATCCGAGTGAATAAGGAACAAAGAAAAAAATTTTTACAACGTCCAAAACAATAATTTAAAACAGTGCTCGATATATAATATATAGAGTTCTGAATATTTATTATAAACTATATTTTAAAACATGGACAAAATTTAAAATATAAAATTTTGTACATGTTCTAAAATATAATTTATAATATATATATATATATATATATATATATATATATATATAAGAAAAAGTTAAGACAGACACGTTATTTTCTGGTAAATTGAAAGTATAGGCCTATTTCAGGCAAACCATCATCAACTTCCGTCTTTATTGTACAGAAGATTTGACACAAGTTTTTATATTTGCTCTATATGTATTTATATACATATATATTTAGAACTCTCTTAGAGAGTTATCCTACCATTTTATATACAGGATACTCCTATGGATTCTTCTATATCTACACTGCATGCTTATATATATATATATATATATATATATATATACACACACACACACACACACACACACACACACACTGACTTTTCAAAATCATTACATGTTAAACTACAATTGATATAAATATAGGTATTTCCATGATATCAAGTTATGGTGTTGCCAACCAACATTATCTTTATATACTACTATCCCATGGCTACATTTAAAAATGCTTAAGAACCTACATCTTCATTTATATACTGTATTTGTCAACATCAAGGACACAATTATTTTTCTTAAAATAAGTCTGAAAAATTTACACAATGTACAGGAATTCAATTTTCTCTCTGGCATAAATAACCTTCTTCTGGGGTAAGCATAGGCCTATGAAAACTAACATTTGTACAACAAATTTTCAAGACTTATTTCAGAAAAAAATGTGTCTTTAGCACTACCAAACATATTTTATATTTTAAAAGAAAAGTTCACACTTTACTTACATCACAACACTCACTAGTTCTTCAAAAATGACCACTGTCTCTAGCTATCCTGATGATGACTAAAGAAATTCTAATATTTGTTTTTTTAATCATATCACCCAGAGCAAGGCAGTAACACCACTGATGTGCAGGGGGCTACATAAGAGTAAAAAGATTAGATAGGAGAGAGTAAAGAGAAAGACGAACAAGTTAGAAAGGTGCAAGAGAAGAATGGGAATACAGTACTATTGGGCTATATTACTTTTGAACTTAAGACAATTTCTGAGTGAATTTCCTAATTGTTTGAGAAGGACTATTTGTAATTTGGAAAAGTCAATGAATAAAATTATTCAGCACAAAATAATATCTTAAAGAAAATTTGCTGAGTAAATAGACTGAATATATATCTCTACACACACACACACATACACATATATACATATAAATTATTTAAAGAAACTTGTCATTAAGCTGAAGAGTGTTATTTCAGTCATGCTGACTTCAAAGTTTTGTGAGGGCATTATTGCACTGTCTTCACTCTTCAGGGACATTTTAGAGTCAGGGAAAAGTGAATGACCCTGAAGAGTGAAGACATTACATTAATGCCCTCACAAAACTTTGAAGTTAACATGACTGAAATAACATTGTTCCGCCTAATGACAAGTTTCTTTGCATTAATTCTATTAACGGTCTATCCTTCTCTTGATATCCAGCACTTTATGACAAACAAATTATCTTGCCTAAAATGCTTTTTCACCAGTAAACTACTGAAAGAAACAGCAATTTTGTAACACAATTACAATTAACAATATATATATATATATATATGTGTGTGTGTGTGTGTATATATATATAAATATATATACTGCCAGCCATAATTATTAGGCCACACCAGTTTCTTAAAAGAAATTATGTATTTCATACTATTTTTAGTATTTATTGCCATATAAATAATTTTAAATGAAAATAGAATAGTTCTTTTGTTATTATTACTTTGCAAAATTTTACAAAACATGAAAACAAAGATAAACTCATCTGAATCACCCTAAATTATTTTCATTCTTTCATTGATGAAACTGCAATATAGGTGATTATTAAATATTTATGAATTCATTTGATTGATGCACATCATATTGTGCAGTATTAACAAAAGAACCATTCTATTTTCATTTAAAATTATTGACTTGGCAATAAATACTAAAAAATAGTATGGAATACATAATTTTTTTAAAACACTCGGGTGGCTTAATAACTATGGCCGTGCGTGTGTGTGTGTGTGTATATATATATATATATATATATATATACATATATGAAGTAAAAAATGGAATGGCAAAGGGTAGAGAATTTATTATAGCAACAAAAACAAAGTTGTGAAGATCCATGATCGGAATGAGTACATAAATTTAGCAATGTCATGAATTTACTGATCCATCTTAGTTAAGTTCATGTTGTAACTTCACGCTTTTATAAATAATAATCCTGAAGCATAAAAACTTATTTTTTGTCCCTTCAGTGATTTTTTAACAGAGTTAGTTGTTTATCATTAACAATTAGTCTAATTTATCGCAAAGGAATGCAGTATTTTGTTTCAATTTACAGGAAATTTATCATTTTGTGTATAGGGAAACAGCAATTATCCACTCCCACCTGCCAGGTAGACAGAAATTTGATCTTTGGAGAACAGTTTTTGAAGTAAAAAGTTAGCAGGTTTAGGTGTTATTTAGACTACATCACACCACAGAGTGATAAGGTATCATTGGCAACAGTTTGCATTACAGTGGAAAGTAAACTGATTTTGTATCCAACTGCTGGTAAACATTGTCAGACATTTTGAAATGAGTCACTATCCCATGAGTTAGTTGAATTTATATTCCCATCCTTATTGAGATAAGAATATTCATACAAACATCTGGAATATTAAGGTCTATCAAATGATTTTTCATTAGTTTTGAAAGTTTATATAATGATCTACTATTACAGAATGCACAAAGAAAGTTCTGCAATGTAATTGAAACTGCTTTGGCATTTTGACTTCAGTCAATTTCTCACTTACCTGGCATGGTTTTCTCTGTTTTTTCAACAAATACTTTCATGGCAACTGTTCTGATAAACTTTTACCAATGTTGGCCTGACCACATGAATTTATGCATGCTACTAGATTGGCATCTAGGTCCCACCCTTTTACTATTAAAAGAGTTGAATGTAACATTCTCTTCTACTCTAATAGTTTCTTTTCTCTCACTTCCAACCTGTGGAACTTCCATTTACTTGCTTTCTTGATAGCTATAATCTCCAAACGTTTAAATGCAATGTCAATTTCTATCTTTTATCCCTTTGAATATCATACATCTTTAATCCTTTCTTTAACACTCCCTGTACCTCTTTTTTTCTCTAACTGTAGCCCCCTGTGCACTAGTGGCAGTACAGCTGTGCTTGGGGTGAAATGATTAAAAAAAGAAATGCCAAAGGATACTACAGTGGTCAGGACACTGATGACACAAAATGAGTGAGCGTGTTTTAAATGCTGTAATAGTTAGAGATTGTCTTTAAGTTTTAATATAAAACCAAAAATGCATGTTTGTGAGAATGGAAGAGTGAAGAAACTTCACCACTACCACCTTCTTTAGGGACACATGCCACCATGTAATGATGGGTAATTGGTCAACCTGTTCATATCTATCCTCTTTATCTCCCTTCCATTTTCAAAAAATTATGCCAATACTACAACTATATCATCCCTTGAAGAAAGCAAGAAAAGAAAAATTAAGGAAATTGTACATTTAGTCAGTGATTCAGTGCTGGGGTCTGAAGAATTGCTGATAGATCATAAGAAGTCAGAGTTGATGTGCAACACTACATATACTCAATTCGATTTCGATTAAACGCACACAGAGACCTACCAAACCCTATCTGGAACATACTCATTGACAACACAAATATCATAGCAACATCCACAGGCAAAAAAAGACTAAAAATAACGGAGACCTTATTAATAAAAACAAAAATCCCAACACCCAATAACATCAACTATGAACACGTTAATAACAGGCTTACCATGTACTATACCTAACACATATCACTACTTCACATTATACATAACACTATTTACATTCTGTTACATATCTAAACTTATTTATCAATGGAACTTTATCTGTGTGTGTCTGTGTGTGTGTGTATCCATTACCTATAGACTCTGAAATGGCAGAACCGATTTTCTTGAAAATTTACACAGTTGTACTATAAGCGTCTGCGAGTGTTCTTAGCTAGGTTTTGTGTTGTGGTACCCCCAATAAATATCGAAAATCGATAATCAAAAAAACTGGTTTATAGAAGGATTGGTCCGATTTTGATCAAATTTGATACACTCATAGACAAAGACATAAGAAATGATATTCAGAAGTTTCAAAATTGCAGTTCTTACAATAGTGCAGAAAATTGATAATATATATATGTATAAATCGATACCAGGAAATCAAAATTTGACTTACATCCATTCATTTTTCTATCAGTCTACAGTTTCGCTTTAACTGGAAACATTTTAGTCTTTTGTGCCAACATCCAAAGAGTCTGAGCTCCAGGACCATGGATTAGTTTTAAAGCTTTAATTACACCCGAGCAACACCGGGCTATACTGCTAGTAGTTGCATATGTATATATGTTACATATATAAGTGAGATATTTGTGTGGTCATCTATAACGTTTTTTTCTTCCTTCACAAGCGCGTTAATAACGGCAAACACATTCAGGAAATTTCATTGCCGATACAAACTGCAAAGAGGAACGATCATTTTATTTACTTCTTTATGAGAATATACAAGAGAGACAATCAATAAGTTTATCTTCATACGCTGCTGGTGGTGCCAGAGGTGGCGGTACTGCCATAGCCATCAAAACCGTGACATCACCCCTGGTCAGCGGCTGATGAGGACAGGGTATTGCACGTGCTAACACACGTTGTATGTTACAAATACAGATAAAATAACATTCATCCTAAAAAATGAATAAAAGTATGTTTGGATAGACAAAACATTTGAACAGTTTTTATATAATTTTTGTCCTCAAAAGAAAGAAATCATGAGATCACAGAAAAAATTACATAAAAAAACTTAACCATCATACTTTGTCTGTCATTTTTAATGAGACTAATTGGAGTAGATAGACTACACTATCGCCCGGTTCACACTCCACCCATGTCTATTGAACAGGTGAAGAAACTCATCCCTTGTTCCTTGTTTAGGATGTGGTCTCCGGCTTTCTCTTTTCCAATCTTTTCACTCCTACGTAGCCCCCTGCGCTTCAGTGGCATTACCACCTTGCTCAAGGTGATATGATTAAAAAAAAAAAACCTGCAGAAAAGAGATTGCTGCCCAAATATACAATGCTACATATAGTATATAGATGAGTGTAGCTCTTAATTTTGGTAGAACAAAATATTGCTGGCCTACAATGTTATATTTATTTTCCTTTATGCCTGTGAATACTGTGGAATTTCTTTAATAATGAAGAGATTTTAATTGACAGAGATGTGGTTCTACAGGCGAATGTGGATATTATCATGGATAGAATATGTGAAGAATGAGGAATTGCTAAAGAAAAAGTGAATTCAAATGATCCCCGAAAGTGACAGTTGAAAATTCTGGACAGTATTATGAGAAATGTGGGATTGGAAATTTTACAACTCACAGGACACACTTAAAGATAAAAGGACGGAGAAAAATAGTGAGTAGACTATCAAATGCAGTTGGATGAATGACTGGTAAAATGAAATCAAAGGGGAATAAAAGTTAAATTTTGTCTTGAACAAAAAGAGGTAAGAAATGGCAGGAACATTGCAGAAGAAGAAGCTTTTTCAGAAAATATTTTAAGACTGATGGCTGTTCAAATTTATTGTTTATTACAAGGGACATGGTGTTAAAATATTTAACTAAATTTTGGACAATAAAGATGCATTCTGTTTCCATTTTCTAAATACTGTAAATGTCCTCAGCCCAGCTAAAAAAAAAGCTCCCAGAATCCCAATGTTTTAGTAGATAGATCTATCTATCGCCCGGTTCACACTCCACCCACATCTATTGAACAGGTTAAGAGGCTCATCCCTTGTTCCCTGTTTAGGATGTGGTTTCCGGTTTTCTCTTTTCCAATCTTTTCACTATTACATAGCCCCCTGCACATCAGTGGCGCTACCGCCTTGCTCGGGATGATACGATTAAAAAAAAAAAAAAAAAAAAAAAAAAATTCATTTCTGAGATGAGTAATTGCCATATGCATTTATTATTATGGAATTGTAAAGTTGGATGTTGGGTTTATTTTATGTATTGTAGATGTGTGTGCATGTACTTTAGATGTGTGTGAATGTTAACACATAAACAATGGAAGAAATACACAAAAACTTGGGTTTATAATATGAACTGCTTTTGTATACACTTAAGAACTATAGTGAAATAAAGTTTTTACTTTTTAGGGGTATGTCTGTTTTCTTCTTTTTGGGTCCAGAAGTTAGGGTAAGTAAAGATAAACATCATATTAATGGTTGAGCTCAAGTCAGCCTTGTGCAGAGTTGGAACAACCAAAGAAATGTTTGTATTTACTTCAATGTTGGAAGGTTTAAGCATAGTTATAATGGTTGAGCTGAAGTCAGCCATGCATTGAGCTGGCATGATCAAAAAAAAGTTTGATTTACTTCATAAAGTGAATTTGGAAGACACATGCAAACAGCATGTATTGTTAAATAAAAAGGTAAGTTTAACCATCAGTGGACAGGGTAAAATGAACATGCCCAAGTGTGTCCATCCTTTTCTACATTCTACTATATTTTAGATCAAGAAGGATAAAGAAAAAGAAGAAAATATTTGCCTTTTTGCAGACTTTATCAGCACCATCTAATGGGCATTTGATGAAGCTAGATGGCATAATTTTCTGTTTTTTATCATGACAAATGTATTTTTTTTATTACTCATTATTATTCTATTTATTGAATTTATTTGCTTTTCCCAAATTATGCTGAACTATTTTTATCTTGGTTGATACAGATATTATAAACACACCATGTTAATATCATCTGGATGGTAGAATATTAGATATAGGCATTGGTTATACTTGTGTTATTGACATCTAGTCATCAGAATTTCAATCCCTGGATCAAATAGTGAAACTGTTTCAGTAGGAAGGAAAAATAACTGGTATCACAATATCAAACAACACAATAATCAACAGATATTCCCTATCATAAAAACAATGAAAACTTCATGATGCCCAGGGGATATTCAGTTGAAGCATTGTGTCTATAATAACACTTATATCAACCAAGATGAGAGAAATAGTTTAAAATAATAAAAGTATCTGTAAATAAATTTCATACCATTTCAACCTCTGAAACAAAAGTACTGCCAAATATTATTGATAAAGATGTGATAGAAATAATAATAATTGTTAGCCGTAGATAATCATTAGCTATGTACATAAAATAAGCATTAGCACTAAATGGGTAAAAAAAGATAATTTTGATACACATTGTTCAGTATAGCTGGACTTAACAGACTGGCATCTAAATTCAGTAGTAAATTTCATCATCAAGGTTATTTGTTATATTTACAGGACTGTTTAAATACATAACACATCACTCAATAAGTCTCGGGCCTGGCATATAGATGGCACTACTAATATGATTTTTATGAAGTACTAACCTTCAAATAGCGCATGACAAACATTTGGGCTCAATAGGATTATTAGTTTACAAATTACAGTGAACCTACTGTTGCAAATTTTCAAAACAATGAAAAAATCTGAATTCCATGTGTTGATAAAGCATTGCTTTCTGATAAGAAAAATACAGTTCAAGCAAAGTAACAGCTTGATAAGTGTTATTTGGACTCTGCTCTGTTGAAAACAATAATTAAGAGGTGATATGCTGACTTTAAATGTGGTCATATAGACACAAGTGATGCTGAACACTCAGGTTGCCCAAAATCAACAGTTGTCCCGAAAAACATAAAAAAATCCTTAAACTCAATTTGGCCAATTGTAAATTGAAGTTGTGTGAGATAGCAGAAGAGTCGAACATATTAGAAGGCAGTGTATTCACCATTTTGCATGAATATTTGTCAATGAGAAAGCTATGTTCAAAATGGGTGTCATGTTTACTTGCAGTCAACAAAAATGCATCAACAATTCAGAGCATTGTTTGCAACTGTTTCAACACAAAAAGAAGGCGTTTTTGTATAAATATGTGACAATGAATGAAACATGAATATGCTACTTTAATCTGGAGTCAAATTAGCAGTCAGCTGAGTGGACAGCAGCAGGTGAAACCTGTCTAAAGATGCAAACATTATCAGGCAAGATTTTGACCTCCATATTTTTGAATACACATGGTATTTTTTTTTAATCATTTCACCCCATGCAAGATGGTAATGCCACTGATGCACAGGGGGCTAAATAAGAGTAAAAGATTAGATAGGAAGAGAGTAAAGAGAAAAATGAACCAGTTACAGGGGGTGTCAAAGAAAGGAGTAAGAGAAGGATGGGAATACAGTTGTGATGACAGTTGTAAAAGTAGAAAGAAAGGAAACAATATACAGGGTGATGTAGAAAGAACTAGAGTCAAGTGGCTAAAAGATGGGTATTGACATCACATTTAAATTCCTGGAGGTTGTAGCCATCAGGAAAGCAAGAATATGAAGAGACTTCCACAGATGGGAAGAGCAAGAAAAGAAGCTGCTGGAGTAGAATTGTTGTCTGCATTTGGTTGATCTGTGAATGGGTGGGACCCAGTTTCCAGCCTGGTTGCACAAGTAAACTCCTGTGGCAGAGACACCAGTGACTTAAGTTTGTTTGAGGAGAGGCCATGAAAATATCTTTAGAACAGACAGAGAGAAGCCACAGCCTATCAGTGAGAAAGCGGCTGGAGTCAAGCCGCCAAGTCGGATTTTCCCTTGGAACCTGTCAAGAACACTGAGATAAACAGAGGGGGCAACTGATCATATATGACAGCAGCATTCCCTGCATGGATGGATGGTTGAGTTGTATATATGCAGGATGGTTTCAAGCAGAAAAAACATCCTGGCCTGACACAGTGACCTAACCTTCCTAGCAATGGATTTGGCTATTGATTCAATGTAATGGTTTCACTTGATATCAGAAGAGAGGGTAAGGCCGAGGAGGCAAAGTATATTGCTCTCAGGGAGACTCGCTTGGTCCATGCTTATCAGAGGCAAGAGAGGTTTCCTGTGATGATGATAGACACTAGCTTCATCTTAGACACATTGAAATTTACAAGCCAATTCTTTCCCCATTCCTCCACTGATTGTAGATCCCTCTCAAGATCAGCAACGAGGTTATGTTTGTCCACCTCGCTGGATTTCTTACTGATGCGGGAGTAAATTGTGGTGTCATCTGTGTAGATGCCTACTTGAATTACCTTGAGAAAGGAAAAACCATCAATAGCAAATATTATATAGCATTACTGGTGTGTTTGAAGGAAGAAATTGACAAAAATAGTCACAAATGAAGAAGAAAAAAGCAATCTTTCACCATGACAATGCACTGTCTCACAAGTTGATCACAACAATGGCAAAACTACATGAATCAAATTGCTTCCACATCCACTCAGTTTCTCAGATCTGGCCCCCAGTAACTACTGGCTTTATACAGACCTGAAGAGAATGCTCCAGGAAAAAAGATTTGGCTCCAATGAAGAAGTAATATCAGAAACTGAGGTGTATTTTGAGGCCAAAAACAAATTGTTCTCTTGTTGTTTTATTAGTTAGGCCTGAGATTTATTTAGTGATGTGTTAGACATATTCATTATCAACAATTTCTGGTCATTATGCACAAATAATTGGCTCAGAATGAGTTTTATTTGGAGCATGTTAGTACATTACAATGGTTTCTTTTAGGCTAATTATTAAACTCATTTGCATTGAGAAGGAATCCATAAAATGTTGCATGATATTCTGGAAGTGAGCAACAAGATCACAATTGCCAGTTTACAGGAAATCACAGATTAGTTCAATTTGTTTTGGCAGCAAACCATTCAAAATTATTAATTACTCCTTAACTAACTTAATGCCTTTCCAGAGTCAAACGAATCATAACTAAGTACTAAAGATTAAAATTGGAAATTGTTCTATTAACTTATGCACAGGTGTTAAACCTTTGGCATCATGCTCCAACTGCAGTTTGGGTAAATATGTATCACCAGCAAAACATAACGTCCTTGCAACTCAAGTAAATATCAAATCTTTTAGCAACTATTAGCAAATTTTATATTTATTCTGCTTTCCATAAATATGGCCTTGTGTCCCACTGGGTAGAATTAAGTCAATGAAAATTCAAGTGTATGCATTCTGATGCTTTAATACTGCACATATGTAAAAAAAAAAGGTTTAATGATTTGATTTTTATATATTTGCCAGTTCCTTTTGGCATGGTGGAGTAAGGGTTATCAGCCCAGAAATCTGAGAGTTGAGTTCATTATATTCACTCATGTACTACTGCCCTTAGAAAAGGTATGAATTCACTTCTCTCCTCTTCAGCTATGGGAAAACTTATAATACAGACTGGATCTTATAGTCTAGGGTAGCAACCAGTCTACAAAAAAAATAGCTCTGAATTTAAACCACCTGCTATCTTATAGGTCATACCTCTTTAACCAAATACTAGAAGAAGGTAACTTCAAAAACAAATCTACCTCTGAGAAGAGAGATGGAGTAAACTCAATAACCCAATAACATTGTCCTATCCTACCTTGAATGTCACCATTAACGACAATTTTGACAATAGGGGAGTGGTAACTAAAAAGAAGCAAAATACACAAAATAAAATGAAGAATGGCAATATTTCAGATGGCCAAATTTCTATTACCTGGTTCGAGAGAAATAAAATTATTAACCAAAATTCTGCAAGGAAAAAAAAAATATTTACAAAAAAAATTTCCATATAAAATGACATTTCCAAAGCAGAAATAACTGATCAATCATTCATCAATAAATCAATGTAAAACAATAACATACATAAGCCAATCAATATAAATAGAACTTATCCAATATAATACTGAAAATCACTTTTTTTTCTTTTTTTTTTTTAGTTTTGCTGTTATTTTAGTTGGTCCATACTTCAGCATTGTTTAAATGTTGTCAGCAGCACCTGCTCACATCTAAGCTTCAGAATCAGCATTCTCTTACACTATTCCGTTTCTCCTCCCTGGTGGTGATGGCCGTGATGACTGAATCAAAGAGAGTTTGATGAAGCCATTCATATGAATTTATTTTTGGTTGACAACTCTACCCAACAAAGCCTATATACTTAACGAGAAATACCTCCCTAGCAGCTCAAAAGAGATTGAGACCAGTAAGAACTGGCAAACCTGGTTGCATCAGACTATCAGATGCTTGGTCTGTCAAAGTCTGCTTTGGTTATGCCAGCCAATCTAGTGCTGCCATTTGCTCTCAGTTTGGTCATTGAGATCATGAAGATATTTTCCTATGTAATGTTTGAGAAAAAGAAAACTTCTAATTCACAGAATAATCAATGCAGAAATTGTTCATTAATATATTCACCAGGCTGATTCCTTTTTACAGCAACAGGAATCCCAAATCAACAAAAAAAAGTTACATTTAGTATTCTTTAATAAATGGAAATTGACTAGGAATTTGAAATTTTGGGGACACATAATGAAGAAAAAGGGTTTGGAAAATCTGACACTCACAGGACATGTTGAGGGACAGAAGGGAAACAGCAAGTAGTCTGCCTAACAAGCTTTTGTAAATAAAAAGTAGAATAAGGAGTGGTAAAAGAATAAAAGTTGTGGAGATCCATAACCCTAACTATATCCTGAAGGGACATGGAACATAAAAGAGGCTGACTGTCCAGTGTTACTACTACTTCTATATGCTGGGTTCTTTCAGGACATCAGTGACTATGATTCTCTACAATCTCCTATCCTTTTCAGTCCTTAGCAACATTTGTCTACAAGACCCCTGTCCTGTATTCCACCAACAAAAATCATCAAGTAGGTATCTTGCTGCATTTCCTTTCTATCTTACCATTCCCTTCCACAAGTCTGCTTTCCCGACAGCTACAATCTCCTGGTGTTTAAATGTAGGGTCAATAGACACCTCCTATCACACTAACTCCCAATTATTCTCAGAACACTCTCATCTACCCAACCCTCATTCTCAGTATCCTTACCTGCCTATCACCCACCTTCTGACATTTCCTATATTTAATCATCCTTTCTCCACTCTATGTAGCCCCCTGCACAGTAGTGGCAGTGACATGCCTTGCTCGAGGTGAAACACTTATAAAAAAAAAAAATATACCCTGTGAATATCAAATTCTTCAAGCCCATAATATTTCTTGATTGCCAAGAAATTTCAGCTGCCTTTCTGAATCTAAGTTTCAGTGTCCTTTTTCCGAGTTATGCATATACATGTGAGAGAGAAATGATAATGGTCATATTAACCATTTCCTTATAAGGAAACATTTGTCATTCACTGGTCAAGCAGCCAGTGCCACTGCCAGTTGAAATTTATAAAATCTTTCTCTGAAAAATGTTTTAAAGAAAATAAGTTTCTCAAGTCCAGTAGCTATTATCACTCTTCCCTCTCTTTAATACCCACTCTACACAATGTTTTCTTTCACTGTAACCCTCCCCAAACTAGTGACTATCCTACCTTGCTTGGGGTGAAATGAATAAAAAATAAGTATTGAGAGGAGTTTCCTTTGTAACCTTTAATTTGAAGCAGTGTGAAATTTCCCAAGAACAAAATCTACATTATAAAGGAGAAATGAAATTCAAAGTTAAGTACAGGAATGCTTGATTTTTTTTAACTGTAGTGTATAACCTACCTAACAAGTTTGTTTAACTGTTTAGCAGAACCGAGATTAATATACCAGGAAGACAAATTTAAAAACTAAAAATGTCAGAAAGTTGTAAAGAGCCATAATTGCACATGTCCAAATGAACAGGTCAAATAGAAAAATATCATTGTATAAAGTAGATTTTAACTAATTACAACTTTTTCATATTTTTTGTCTTATTTTTATCCTTTAATATAGCTAAAAAATGTGAAACTTTTCTACATATGGTATCACTTATATGAAACACATACATTTAAACTTTAATTGTAGTGTTTTTAAAAATGTCAAGATGAAGTATATAAAAATGTTTCTTTATGACACTGACATGTTAATATTCCTGATAATGACCAGAGATGACCGAAAGAGTTTTGTAAACATGTTTAAAAAAATATATATTTGAAAGAAAAAAAATATCCATACATGGCAGATTGTGAAACTCATGTCACTTTCAGAATTTTAGTTATTGTGGATTTCAACAGACTGGCACATCTTCTAAAGTGAACCTGGCTGTTGTGGTGGGGGTGTTTTTATTGAGTCACCATCTCTAGATAGATTGCCAACCTTGACAGAAGAACTTCTATCTACCCATTAGCACAATAATTACTTTTTAAAATAAGAATTGTCTCTCCTCTAGACTGAATAGCAACCAAGACCAGAGAGCCTGATCTACTATGCTATTTAGCCCAAAAATGGCAGGGAAAAAGAAAAGATGGCTTCATATATTGTCCAAAAGTATTTGTGCAAAATTGAATGAAACAAAACAGAGATTCAAAAAAGGATCATTGATTTTTGTGTTTGAGTTGATGCTATACGACTTACACATCCAGTAATAAATAAATATCTCATCTATTTCTTATAGGTAAATGAATACTTTTAAGCAAATATTGATAAATGTGCCTGCAATAAGATGGAGTGTCAAAAGGGATAGTTTTTCCCAAGATGCTGCTTTTTAATTATCCTCACTCTTTGGCAATGGTTATTGTTGTAACCCTAAAAGGTACTGTGTAAGTAATCACCAAGATGGAGGTTGGGAATGATAGTATATCAAATAGTACACTGCGAGTGAACTGCTCGTCAGTATAATCACTTGGTATTTACCACCTCCCCACTAGGGTAGATGCCCAAGGCAGATGTGAGACAAGGTCAATTAAAGTGGGAATTCTGAGCGTTTAAGCTCAGCCAAAAATATCCCATAGACCCTGCTTAAGGCCGGGTCAGGCTCTTGTCTATTCACCCCAGATGAGGCTCTACCCTTCAGCAGTGCCTTGTCTGGGTTCCCCTCTCCTTGGAAGCAGAGAATTGACAAAGAGTGAGTTTGGATCAGTATAATCACTTTCCTCTTCTCCAACAGTGTCCACATATTTAAGAGAATAGGAACATTTCATTCCTGTATATAGATTTGAATTAGAGTAGATAGACTAAACTATCGCCCGGTTCACACTCTACCCATGTCTATTGAACAGGTGTAGAGGCTCACCCCTTGTTCCCTGTTTAGGATGTGGTTTCTGGTTTTCTCTTTTCCAATCTTTTATGTAGCCCCCTGCACATCAGTGGCATTACTGTCTTGCTCGGGGTGACATGATTAAAAAAAAAAAGATAGATATACAACAATTATTGCTTTAAAAAATGAAGATAAGAATTGTAACAAAATTTAAACATATGACAGTGAATTCATAATTTCTTTTTGTTCTTGAGTTTGTTTTTTTCTTTTTTTTTAATCATTTCACCCCAAGCAAGGCAGGAATGTCACTGATATGCCGGGCGGGGGGGGGGGGGGCTAAATAATTGTAAAAAGATTAATTAGAAGAGAGTGAGGAGTACAAACCAGTTAGAAAAGAGCAATAGAAAGATGAGAATGCAGGTGTGATGACAGTTACATAGGTGGAGGGAAAGGGAAGGATATACGGGGTGGGGAGAGAGCTAGAATCCAGTAGTTAATAGATGAGTATTGACATTGCATTTAAATTCTTGGAGGTTGTAGCCATCAGGAAAGCAAGAATAAGTATTTACAAAAAAAAAAAATAATAAACACTATTTATAGTATTTATTGGAATTGTTGGCAAAACACTGGCTAATTGTGAATTGATCAAGCTTCATAAAATGGTAAACATGGATTTCCTTATAGTTGGTTCACATATTTTAATAATTTAGTAAATGTTTAGAAATTTATAAGTAAAAAATATTTTCACATTAATTTCTTTACAAATTGGTAAATGATATCATATTGTATTAGTTCTGACTCTATTATTTTTTAGAAAGTTGTAAATAAAAAATTATTCTTGTAAATAAACAATTTAATAAATAAAAAGTGTTTAATATTTTTGTTATATTTTCTGAAGAACAAAAAAATGCATGAATTCAATTACATATGTGTAAGTTTTGTTACAATTCTAATAATTACTGTTTAAAACAATAAACATTGCCAAAGACTCAGGGTGAAAACTGTTTAAAATGCAATATCAAAGATTAATGTCCGTTTGTGGACATATTTATCCATGTTTGTTGACTTTCATTTCTCTATATCTCTCTCTCTCTCTCATATACATAACTCTATGATAAATATGTCAAGATTAATGTAATTTAACATTTTTAATGTCAGCATAATTTTTGTCAAAAACAGCTCAGTAGATAACTAGAACAACATTAGTATATAAATTAATTAGAAATATTTTGAAAGACTTATCGCATTGACCAACTCCAGAATTTCATACATCATGATCTTATAAGTCATATTGTACCCACTGACTCTGATGAAAAATATTATACACATGTTCAAGGAGATAAGTCCTTTGAACATTTATTAATTAATTTAGAGGACAGGACACGTTACACACAATTTTTTCCACATTGTCATTCAGTCAGTTAAGTACCATACGTGATACACGCTTTGGCGATCATGTCTCGAAAGAGACATGACTGACTGGGCAGAAGATTATCCAGCAGTAGATTGCCATTGCTTTCTGCAGTAGATTGGTTGTCAACCAAGCCTACAGAACCCAATTTGTCCTATTATTTAACCCATAACTGGAGGGAAGAGATGGAGTAATACTTTTCCCAAGGGTATTTGCATACAAGCAAATGCAAGGAATTTGACTGGAATTTTAGTTTATTTTTGTTAAAATATATTTTATATAAAATGAATCACATATATACATATAAATTATACATGACTGCTTTTATCTCTCTCTCTCTCTATATATATATATATATATATATATATATATATAAACAATTTTTTTGTGGTACAGAACTTGAATATGCCTTTAAAAGTAATAATTTTTATATTTCAGGGCATAATAAAAATAAAATTTAAAACAGAAAACAACCAGTTTTGCTCCCATTCATCAAAGTTTTTAATTAGAAAATCTAACTGTAAAATACAATAGGTATGAGAAATGAATTGGTCAATGATGGGAAAGAGAAACGAACTACTAGAGACTGATCAAAGCAAGGCCCAACAAACACTCTCACTGTTTACACAGTGAGGGTCTGCAAGACCTGATGTAAACAGATTCCAGCACTTTCAAATGGAAAAGTGAATGGGAATTGGCCAATACAGAAAGCAATCCACATTAAACTCTGTGGCAGGTACCTCCCGAAGAAACGTACCCAACGTTGAAACAAACATGATTGTTGAGGACATATATTAAAAAATAATGTACATGTTCTAAAATATAATTTATAATAAATATTCACAGCTCTATACATCATATATTGAGCACTGTTTTAAATTAATGTTTTGGACAGAAAATGTTCTTTCTTCATTCTGTACCCACTTGGATATATATATATATATATATATATATATATATATATATATATATATAAGGTGCGATGGATAAATTGTCATCTAAATTATGTAAAAATGAAAATAGCACTGACATCTTATTTTAACAGAAATACATTTACCAAAATTACACAAAAATATTTTAAAATACTAAAGAGTAAAATTATGCAATAAAGCTGCTATTTGATTCAACCACAGCCTCCAGAAGATTTTGGAATCTCCTGCATCTCTTTTAAATGATCTCCTTGGTAAATGCTGGTAAATGTTGGTAAATTCTGCCATAATTCTTGCCTTCTACAAGGAGTTTTGTTGGTCTTTCACTCAGCTGCACCTCACATATAATAAGTGATGGCATTGCAGATAAGGTTTGATATTGTTGAAGAAATTGTCTGACAGCCATGACTGCATTCTTCTTGTATGGCATCATTCAGAGTTCTGATGCCAGACATAGGTTCTTCCAGCAGCCACTCTCTTGATCCAGAGCAGCACTACCTCCTCAGAGCATTTGAAATATATCTCTTATATATATATATATATATATAAACAATATATTTACAATAACATATAAAATAAGGATATAGAAATAGAGACAAAACATATATCTTATACAGAAACTTTAATCATTATCTTGAAGGTGAATACCTTTTTTTTCTTTATAAGCCATGTTATATTACGCATGGAAAAAACAGATTTTTAACCACACGCACAAAAAATACATAAATAAAAGAAAGAAAAAATGTAGATGCAAAGCTGTTAAGGTACAAAGTGTTGCAGAAACACAGAATAATGAACTTTCTACACAGAATTGGAGTTCCGCCAATAGAACCTGGGCTTAAAGGACTTGAACTAAAACAATGATGCATTAATTTTATAAGGACATTTTTTTTTTATTTACATGGTTAAGTACTCCCAATCTTGCTTCTGAAATGCAAGACAGATGTTTGTCTAACAAGACTTGTTAGCCTTTTTAGCTGCTTACATTCCATTACCAAAAGAAAATGGTAAAAAAAGAAAAGAATAAAAAAAAAAAGGATAACCATTCCATCTTGTCGGCCTATCATCCAAATGTGCAGAATTCTTGTGATTGGATGCAAAAGACTGTAGAATGGTTATTTCCAGCTAAATAGCCAAATCTGATAAAATCATGGGCCAACACTATTTGTCTCTGTAAATTCTGGATTGCCTATGACTGATACATTCTCTCTCTCTCTCTCTCTCTCTCTCTCTATATATATATATATATATATAAAAGATAGCGAGAGAAGTTGGAGATGCACAAATAAAGATATTGTATACAAATACATGCAAATTAATTATACACTCTTGTATATGTCAGTAATATACAAGAGTATCATCATTATGACCAACTTCATTAAAACAGAGGCATACTATCATCTGAACAAATTGATATCGCAGATAGTTATTTTCTCATATAAAATTATCAGTCTATAAAATTACAAATTATTTTAAAGTGGGACTGATTTTAATAAAACTTTTAGGATAGATTTACATGAGCCATATATTGTGTGGGTATATATATATATATATCCATCCTTACTTGGAAATATTGACAATAGTTTGTTTTGATGAACTTTCAGATTTTATATTACAAAAATGCAAAGTACAACATAAATGTTTATTTATAATTAAATAATAATTTATAGCTAAATAAAATAGATAAATAATATTTCATATCCAAGAAGAAATATTTTTTCATGTTAATATGAACTGAAAATTCTATAGCCTTTATCATTTTCTTACACACTGATTATGATAACTTTTGATCTTATTTCACTTCAACCTACCTGTAGAAGTTTGCTTTCTCAACCCTATCCTAGGTAGGTTATTTAAGAATTGTGAAAGACAATAGTTGAATGCTTTTTTGTTTGCTAAATTTAAAATGCCATAGAGCTCCTGAGATTATTCTTTGGCTATTTATCCATTATTTCAAATTTTATATTACTGTCTAGTATGTACAAAACAATAGGAAAAAATAATTGAGCTTGAATAGTAAATAAACATAAATGTTTCAATGCAATCACTTTGTTCATAATATAAAGAATTCATGTTGAAAGTATTGGGTTGTCCGTAAAGTTCATGATGATTTTTAGTCATCCATGTTCCAACACTAGAACAAGTGAAATTCATCAACAGATGCAATATGCTTACATTTCTGATTAGAGCACACTTCAAACTATCTCTTGAGAAAGAAAGTTCAAGATTACTTAATCTGTGTCAACTTTGCATCCCCATGAGGTGCATTTTAGATATTTGATACTTTTTTAAAATTTTCATAACACAAGGGGTATAAGACAATGATGTGTCTTCTCACCAGATCTATTCCACTTATACAGTGAAACAATTCTGTGAACCCTGAAAGTCATGCCTGGATTCATCATTGGCAGCCACAATCTGAACAATGTATGATATGCAAATGATACAGTGCTGATAGGACACTCAGAGAGGAAACTACAAGACTTCTTACAGAAAGTAGCTGAAGGAAGCAGAAGGAAAAATATAAGATACAAATCTTATATCACTTAACAATTTACTCAAACAAAAAAAGTAAAATTGCACACCCACAAAATCGGATCAAAAAGACTGAAAACATTTTGAAAAAACCCAGACCAAGGCAAATTTCACAAGTTAGTTCAAAAAGTAAGATTCTGGATTCTGATATGATAGAAAATATCAAATTGATCCAGGACCCCTGTTAAATTTTCTTAACACCTAAGAAAATGGGTATGCAGTTTTGATCCAGTTACATGACTAAAATTCACTACTTAACCACATTTATTGACTGGTCAAATTGTTCAAGATGGAAGCGGTAATCTGACAGACCTCATCACAATGTAAAGAAAAAATTTCAAGAATGCCTTGTCAACATTCATTCTTCCTTCTTTGAATTTTTCTTTCTTTGTATTCACTCACATGCCATCAAAGAAAACAACAACAAGATACTTCAACTGACTTTGATAAGTACAATCTCCTTTATTACTTAACTTTTCTTTTCACTTTTTCTCCAGCCATAAAAAGGAAAAAGAACACACACTTTATTAGTCATCTTTTCAATCTTTCTATGCATACATACTCTGCAACTATCAACTATAAGCTCTGGATTTCTGTGGAACATTTAACTACATACATTTTCTCTTAGAACATTTCCTTCTTCCATTTATAAATTTGTTATTCAGTTCTATTAATAAAATTTCACTTATTTTACAAACCAAACACTTTTATTCTTCTAACCATTTATTCAATATTCTGATATTTTAAATTGTGGGGACTTTGTATGCATTTAGTACAAGGCCAATTTGATAAGCATCATTGAGGCCCCTACAAAAGACTACAAATAAACTATAAGAAAACTGAATGCTTGATCATCATTAAAAAAAGGAGCCCAAAATGACAACTATATGTGACGGAAACTAAAATCAAGCAAGTACAGAAATTTAAATAACTGGGAAGTGTTCTCACAGAAAATAGAATGCGTGACACTGAGATCTGAAGGCAAATTGGCATGGCCAAAGATGCATTCCTAAAGCTGAAAGGAGTGTTGAGAGATAAAAAAAATTTGCTAGAAATAAAAAAGAGAGCACTGGATTACTATGTGATGTCTGTACATCAATGTGTGGAAACAAAATTACTGGACAAAAATTTTAGAATTAATGTGCTTATAACTTTAGACATGTAGACATCTACTTAACTCATTTTCAGCATTAAATTTCTGATTTTAAAATAGCTAAATGTAAAATTTTAACACAGTAATTTGCAAAAATGGAGTATACATTGAATATTGTCATTGTGATTTAGTTTTTTCGTATTTTTTATTTTTATTGACATAGTCTTATCTTTTTTTACCAACCAAAAATATATTTTTTCAATGTATATTTTTTCAATATATTTTTTCAATTAATCAATTTTTTTTTTTATAATCATGTCGCACCAACAAAAACATTTTACTGCCACTGTTGTGCAGGGGTTACATAGGAGGAAAGTTATGACAAAGAGTGACAGGTTATAGGGGGTATCAGGAAGAGGATAAGAGAAGGATGGGAATACTGATGAGAGTGAAGTGGACAAAGAAAGGAGCATGAGAGAGAGAGGATGCAAGTTAGTGAGATAGGAGATGACTATTGACTTTACATTTGAATTCTTGAAGATTATAGCTGTCAAGAAAGCAAGTAAATGAAAGGGAATTTCACTGGCAGGAAATGCAAGAAAAGAAGCTGCTGGAGTAGAATTTGCATTTAAAATTTATTGATTTTCACAGTAAAAGGGTGGGACCTAGTTGCTAATCTTGTGTCTTCAGTAAATTCATATATAGTGGGTACCAGTGGGCTAAGTTCATCTGAGCAGAAGCCGTGGAAATATTTGTAGAAGAGATACAGGGAAGCCACATTGTGCCAGCGAGAAAGTAACTGCATCCAAACTTCCAAGTTGGGATCGATCACATTACAGATTCTCTGTTGGATTTAAAAGCTTAAAATTTTCATTAGTTTGTTGACAAACTACATTTTCAAATTAAACGAAAATTTCAATTAAAGTAACAGCATTTTATTTTTTTAACCCTTTTGTATCTGGTCCTAAGATTTTGATCAGGAGTGTATATATATATATATATATATATATATAGTAGAGACTCCGACTGACACCAAATCGGTCGAGTTTCAATCCCGGCCAGAAGCAAGTGGATATGTTTAGCCACACTGATGAGCTGTGATACAGCGAAACAGGCTTGGATGTGGATGACTAATATATATATATAACTTAGATATTTTTATGTTATATGCTCATCCACAGATGCATTATTGATCTACAGAGACATGAAAATCTTGGAGTGAAAAACAATCCCATTTTTTAACTTCCTGCTTCTCAGCACTTTCCATTTCTTTTACTTTGTTGCAAAATGATGTATTTTTTCTAAGATCTCTGAATAGGTAGATAGATTGATGTGTGAGTGTCTGTGTGTGTGTGTGTGTGTGTGTGCACATGCATATTCACTCTATCCGTACAAAGTTTTGCAAGGATAAGACTAATTTTGTTTATTTGCTGAATTATCATTATTTTTTCTATTGCTGAATATTCTTTTGCAAATGCCAATTGGTGGAAAACAAGCCCTAGGTAAGTTAAAATGAAGCACAAAAACCCTTTTATGATTCCCCCAACAATAAAAGATGTAAAATAACAAAATGAAAACATAATTAAAAACAACTTCATGTATTATGTACAGATATGTATATGTGTCTGTATATATATATATATATATATATATATATATATATATTTGTCATCCGCAGACAGATCTGTTTCACTGTATCACAGCTCATACGTGCTAAAAAAGTCTGCCTTCTTCCACCAAACACCCACAGCCCAGAGGTAGAATCGCCGACTGACGCCAATTCGATTGGGTTTCAATCCTGGGTTAAAAAGCAATCAGAGTCTAACCGTACTGATGAGCTGTGATACAGCAAAACAAATCTGTCTGTGGATGACAATATATTTATATATATATATATATAAGTAAATATATATTCAAATACAAATATTTCTCTGCTTATGTTCATGTAGGTATAAAAATTTGTTATGTGTTACATTAAATAACATATTTGAAGATGTATATATAACTATAGATATATGTATACTTTCTATGTGATACCCATCATAAAAATCTCTTACCCAAGTAATCATTTCCAAGAGTTACAAAACTCAGAAAAATAAAACTGATGGAAATTAAAAGGTGTATTTATTAAGAGTGTGAAGGAAAGAAATAGTGAGTAAAAATCGAGAGGAAGCAAATAGTATGAGAAAGAGAGAGAGATCAAAGTGTGGAATACAAACAATGTCTGTGAAAGAAGTAAAAATGAGAGTGAAGAACAAGTGAAGATGAGGGTAAAAAGTTAGGAGCAGAGAAAGAAAAGAAATATAGAAATTGAAAGAGAGGTGTAAACAGAAAAAAGGAAAGAAGAAAGTGTAGATAAAAGTAATAGAAGTAAAAATGAAGGATCACAAAAGGATGGGGGGGGTGAAGATCTCAATAGACAAAGTGTGAAACAAATTAAATATGAATACTCAATGAAGATAAATCAAGAAAAAGTGAAGGAAATAAGAAGTTTGAAGCAGTGACAATAAAAAGAAAGAAAGAAATAGTTTTAAAAATAAAGTAGAGAATAAGAACTAAAAGTGCAGTGGAGTAAATAAGACATAAGTAAGACACCTTAAATAAAGACCTCAAAGAGAGTTCTGTGACAAAATTCTGATAGAGTGTTCGTTAGAGTACAATTAAAATAAGTGTTAACAAGTGTTAAAACAACAGTAACAGCAACAATAGCAGTTAATTGAAACAAAACAAAAAATCCCCAAGTTCTTTCACTCTCAACATGGGGGCAAATATCATAGCTGAATTCATATACAATTCAGATGATCAAATTACCTTTTCTGCTTATTTTAGAAGATTCAAACAAATTTATAGAGAAGAATGCAGTGACTGTGATGAGACAAAACTCAAGACTCTTGTTGAAAAAGTTAGCATTAGCAAAACATAGAAAATACTGTTATTCTGTACTACCAAGAATACCAAAAATAATTTAAATTTGAAGAAATGGTAAATACTAAAATTTTAATGGGAAAAGTTCATTATTCAATGCTTGTTGGAAGTGTATGAATCTGATGAAAAAAGAAAACAAATGTTTTGTCATGTATGCTCAAATTGTTAACAGGGAGTGTGAAAGATTCAAATTAAACATGTAATGATGAAAGAGAGCTTGGAAAACATGATACTCTCATGACAGATTGAGGGAAAGAGGGACAGAGAAAAGCAGTGTGAAACATATTTGGTGAGCTTGAGTAAATGAATGGTAGAACAGGGTTTAGAAGAAATAACACAATGACAAAACTAATAAAGAGCTACAATGGACAGGAAGATGTGGAAGACCATGATTTCATATGTTCTGAAGAGACACAGCTCATAAAAGAATTCATTTGTTCAGATTTTGCAAAGTGGGTCAGACCAAGAACTTTTCAGAACCCCACATATGTATGGTTGCTCGGCTGCAAAGATATTTCAGTATTATATACATCAATGTGATGGAATAAATTGATTATTTATAAGGCTTCTGTTTCTCAAGAATATTTTATCTGTAATAAAACTGAGTTCTGTCTGAATGCAGTAACATGAATCTGCATTGTGAGTTAAAACGTACAGACCTGAACTTCATCTACCACACCATTGACTGTCCAATGCACTTTGAACTCCAAACAAAAGAATTTATTTATTCATTTTTGTCTGCTGCATTTTTTATTTGTTTTATTTTCTCTGTAAATGTCATATTCCATAATTGTGAGGGCATTGTATTAAGATAAAAAAAATGTCGACATACATAAAAAGAGTAAAAAAATCTTTTCAGCTGTTTACTCAAGAGTTTGAAAGAAAAATGGAATTTACTCAAATGAAGTAACTTTGATATCAAGAAATATGAATAGAAGAAGCACTTTGTTTTACTAAATTCAGTACTTTCCACCAAGCTATGAATTTCTCATGTGTGTGTATATGTGTGTGTATATGTGTGTGTTTATGTGTATAATTTAAATGTGCTATATTTATAAAGGAAAATACAAAACATTGGAAATGGAGTGCTTATGCATCTTGTGTGAACATAGAAATCATTTATCTATCAAAATAAATAAGGGACAATGTGAACAGAGGAATCAACACTACATGGTGATTGTCAGTTTCATGTTTTGATGCACTCTTTAGAACAAGTCAGTTTCGTACCTTGAAGAGGTGTCTCAAGTGTCTGTAGATCATCATGATGCAGTGTTTATTTCGATATCCATTTTCATAAGATATACGTATAGAAATGCAACTAGCTAATCCCTATTGCAGATACTTACTCAGGCACACTTGTTTTTGTACAACACCCACACAGCCCACCTATGGTTTATACAGCAACTATGGTGAGCAGATTTTAGTTACAATTTCTGGGTGAGAGCACATTTTCTGATATGAACAACAATCTGAATTAGGCCAGGATGCTCAAACCCTTGGTTGCAATGACTTGTGACTAGCACAACCATTGATGGCTCTTCAAAGAATGTTTCACTCACAAAACTTGGGACAACCTGTTTTCAGGCTCTTTTCAAAGGTGACACATGCTGGGATTCCCTCCTCCAGACCGATAACATGAGGAAGTCATCTTCATGACAAGTCAGCCATGTTGTGATTCAAACCCAACCTTCATGTTCAGAAAGCTAACATTCTAACCAAACAGCCACATGCTCATAAACAGGCATCTTCAGATATGAGGGACCAGCCATACATTCACACACAGGTATATGTATGTATGTATATATATATATATATATATATATACACTACCAACCATAACTATTAGGTCACCCCAGTTTTTAAAAAAAACGATGTATTTTATACTATATTTAGTATTTATTGCCAAGTGGATAATTCTAAATGAAAACAGAATAATTATTTTCTTAATACTGCACAATATCATGTGCATCAAATGAAATGTTCTGGTGTCCAGTTTTTGTGCTCTTTTTTTCATGCTAGTCTCTTCTTATTGGCTGGCTGAAGCAAAGGCTTCCTGGCTGACTTGTAAAATTTTGCAAAGTAATAATAACAAAAGAACCACTCTATTTTCATTTAGAATTATCCACTTGGCAATAAATACTAAAAATAGTCTGAAATACATAATTTTTTTAAAAAACTGGAATAGCCAAAAATGGATATATTATTAATATATATTTTTATGTATCAAAACTGTATTGGGGAAATTGTATGACTAAGTGGGAACATTTTGTCCCTCAGGACATCATCAGACCAAATTTGTTAAGTTAGTAGAACGACACATGTAGTCAGAGGAGTGCTGGAAATTTTTAAAAAATATTTTATCTAACTGAATTCATTTAGAGTCCTTTATTTTTTTTTTCCATCACTTTTGTAAGTTGGTCTTCCACACTGCAATATTAGAAGATCTGCCAGGAAAGGTGAAATGTTATAAGCGCCAGGGTGAAAATTTAGATGTCAATTGTGATTAAGGCACTTTCCAGACATATACATTGAAGTGAATTATTTTCTCCTTTGATCAGAGTAGCATTTTTTATGCAAAATTTTGGTCACTTTCATTATGGTGGGCAACCAACACGTTTGACATATTATTTTGTAAAATGTTCATTTTGTGTTCATATGATCTTTTATTTAGATTCCCTGAGGTTTCACCTATGTATTTTTGAGACAATTATTACAGGTGATGTAGTAAACTCCTCCTCCTTCAGGTTTTATCTTATTGTTTTGTTTAGAACTAAGTCTTTTATTGTTTTGTATGTTGTAGTAACAAATTTTATATTGAGTTTAATTAGATTCTTTTTGATTGTCGATGTGATGGGGTTAGTTGGCAGGATAATATATTTTTTTGATTTATTGTTTTATCAGAAAGTGCTGTTTTTTTTGTTAGGGAACATTTCATGGGCCTTTTGTCCCACACTGAATATTAAATAATTACAGTACTGAAGAAGTTTGAAAGTGTTTGCAATGTATTTCTACTCTTTTCATAAATAATCCGAGCTTCACATTCTTAGTGCTGTCATGTGTTATCTAATGATTATACCAGATTTTATTTTGTTTTTATGATGAGAATAGAAATTTATTAGGTCATTTTTGTTAGTTGATTTTTGTGTAGCTTGATATCTAGGAGCAGTAAGGAATTGGGTTCTTTTATTTCATATGTAAATCTAAAAGTGAATGAAAATAAAAAGAATTTCATCTTCCTCATAATGCAAAAGAAAACCCAAAAAGAGTTTTTGGTCATGTGTGAATTTTATGACTCACTTCTGGTAAGGAGATGATCGCTCTCTTCTCCCTTTCTAACCATTAAGTTCTAACATGTTTGGTAGCTGTCTCAATGAAAGAAATATTTGGCCACTCTCACTCAATGTCAGGCTGACTTGAGGTTGACTATTCACATGCATTAATTAATAAGGGCAATTCATTTTTTTAATCAAGTCTTCATTTGGTTCTGTTTATTGTGGTCAATCAGCATTCAACTTCTGTTAGTGGCATGAAGTCAAATACAACCCTTGACAAATTCCATTACATGTTCAACTTTGTTTAGTTAATCTACCAGGTAAATCAGTATTATAAAGACATGTAAGTAAAGCATCATCAATATAATGGAAGCATGTTGATTGTTTGGGTAAAGTATTTTAGAAAGGACTAGATTCAGTTCATCTCCTATAAGAATTCAGGCAGCCTTATTGAAAAACTTATGAAAATGATCATGACCAACAAACACATGACCAGTCTAAATATAAAATCCCTCTACACAAACTTTCCTAGTTGAAAAATGTCTAAACATCCTAAAAAAGCATCTAACACAAAGATAAAGTTCTCTCTACCAACAGTTAAAAATAATAAAAATATGCCATCTCATCACTAATCAATGCTACTTCACATTTAATAATGATTGTTACAAACAAAAATTTGAATTATCAATGGGATCACCCCTTAGTGGAGTGATAGCATGCATCTTTGTAGAATTTCTTGAATTTGGTCCTTTCCAAAAATATCCTGACCTAGAAGATCAACTAAAAACAGTCAAATATACAATGGAAGTTACCTACAAAATGGAAGAGCACAATTACTTACCCTTTCCAGATATCAAGCTATAAAACTTAGTGTCCACCAGAAATCAACCAACAAAACAAACAAATAAATTTATAAAATTAGCTGATAGATATTAAATTCAGCACTTCAACTTTGGAGACAGTTTTTTTGTAATTGTTCTGTGTATGCATCAAGTGGTTTCAGCTATTGACTATATATATTGATTATATATATATATATATATATATACTGGTATTGTTTTGCTTTGTGTAAAGGTCCCTGAATTCAGTTGTTAAATTATCTAAAGAAATTACTTGATTTTAAATTTTAAATATAATTCAAAACCTGGAATGTGATAACAGCCCCATTTAGAAAATCTATTGGATGATCATATTGTTCCAAGTCTTGGATCTTATACTTAACAATTAAGATTTTTTTAGCCTTGCTAGGAAAGACATTTTTTTTTCATATTTATCGAAACAGTTTACTTACCTTATTCTATTTCACCTCATTTTTAACTGGAAAAAAAAAAAATAAGCAGCAAAATATTTTTAGAACTTCAAATTTCTAAACAGAAGAACAAAATAAAAGAGTAGATAGCTATGGTTATTTATATGCCTGTCTATCTATTTTCTCTCATTAACTTTTAAATGTTCCCACAAAGATATCATTATAATTTTAGTGAAAAGCTTCCAACTGAAAAAGAATTCAATAATTATAGACTAGAAAGCAAGCATTAATAACTGAAAGCTATTTAGTTCATTTGGTGTAAGTTATTCTATTCAGAAACTTTATGAAAAAGAATAAAAGTAAAAAGTAATTTGTTTTTCAAATTTTATTTATTTTGATTTGCATAATAGACATATGAGTTATGTCTGGAAAGAATCTAGTCATTTTTCATTAAAAGTTGCCTACCTAAGTCCACTTTAAATAATCTTCCATGGGAGATCACACAGTTCTTCTAACATTTCTTTCACTTTTCAAAATTGTCTGTAAAATCCTCTTTTGGCATAATTATCAGGTGCCTTGCCACATTCTCATTAATCTTTTCCACACTGTTTCAACACAAACTTTAGCTTTGAAAGAATTAGAAATCACATAAGGCAAAATCTCGATGGCAGGTGATGGCAGATTCCTTGATGATGTGATGTTTTGCCAAAAAATAATTTTGCTTAGTCACTGAGAATGCAATGTTCAAAAAGTCACTCAGTGACATATATAGCTGATTGGATAACTCTACTGGAGATTACTTGTTCACTGAAGTGCAGTAAGGTCCCCTCTGATTGATTTCCAAGTTACAACAAGGCCACACATCCGATTTTCAAGAAGCTTAAAATGTTTGGAAATATTCAGAACATATACACACACACACACACACACACACACACAAATATGCATGAACATCATACATGGACCATAGTCAGTCAGCTTATAGGACTTTAAGACTTGTATCAGAAAAAGAATCTAGGTTTTGACAAAGTCCTGGCTGAAAGTGATTTTACTAACCCAACACAGATATATAAAAAGAGGGCGTTAAAATGTTCTTAGCTTAACCAACAATTGAAATTATAATCAAATAAATTAGTGGAGGAGACCATTGATGAGGCCAAGAACTTATATACATATATATATAATAGAACCTAATGAGCCAGACGAACCTATCTAGGTTTCTCCTAAATGGATCGTCAAGGAAAGCTGGCCAGTTTCCCTGACAATCCATTTAGGAAAAACCTAGGTAGGTTCGTCTGGCTCATTAGGTTCTATTATGTTTGCTCTACCTTTGTACTGAGCGCTTTCTGTTAGATGGTTACTCATGTCAGGTTTTTTTTTTTCTTTGGGCTTCACGCTGATTTCTGTCCGAACACATTTGACACTCTCTCATGTTCTAAGCTCTTTCCTTTTTCTTTTTTAAAACCATTTCTTTCCTTTGTTTGAAAGTTTTTGAGAAAGGTTTCCGAAATGAGTATAACGGCATATAATAACATGTACATATATATATATATATATATATATGGACCCAATATGGGACCATAAAATAATAAGTCAACAGGGTGGTAGGTTCACAAACATATGTTACGTCAAGAGGAAAATACAAACAAATACAAAGAGATATAAAGAGGAAAGTAATAATAGCTTGCACTGAACCAAAGTTGTACTGGGAACCAGAGTCTCTGTTGCTCTTGCTCGCTTCACACAAGAGTCTCTCTCACTCTTGAACACATCCTTGAGAAAAATTAACTCTCGGTTAATATAGGCAAAGAAGAGTCCATTATTTAGTGGGTAACTCCCCACCACACCCACTCCCCTTCCAAGAGCTTTTCCCCCAAAAAGCTGTTTTAAAATATTTTTTGTTTTGGGTCGACGATCAAGGGATCTGTGTACTTCCCTTTTCCACTAGATTGCCTTCTTTCGGGTGAAGCCTGGGGTGCTTCGAGATAAAAATTCCCGAATATGATATCTCTTCATTTGATGGCAGTGAATCATTTATTTCAGTTGTCCGATATTTTCTTATTTGATTTTAGGGGCATTTATGTATATTCTTGGGACCTTGTATCATGTAGACTAGGTCTCTCACTCTTTGTTTTATAGTGCCCACTTCCAAAAACGTCATATTATTTTTGTATTCTTTAAAAAGTACTTTTTGGCCACAAGAGTAACGTGTTTTAGGTAGTGTGATTGTCGTTTTGAATTTAGCCTTTATTTTTGTGCATTTCCCTAAGCCGCCTGAAAACACTTCCAGGAACTTTTCCTTTAGTTCCAGTTTCAGTTCTTCAATTTTGGAAGTTGTAGCTTCTATTTTTTTGACTGAACATTCTTACTGAATAGTCCCACAAATTGAACTTTTTGATCCAATTTGTACCAAACAAATTTTCAGTATTTTTCATCACATATGCCCTCAATTTTTTAGTTGTTCCATTTAAAGTTACTGTAACAAATACTTCTCCTAAAATGTTTATTTTTTCACTTGTCACTGAGTGTGTTTTTTGTTAGTTCTCAATAATGTTGACTTTTTTAGTTGCCTCCACATATGCACATTTATGATAGTCAAGTCAGATCCACTGTCCAGCTGAAATTTAACTGTCTTATTTAATATTTTCACGATTACATATTTTTGCAAATTTCCATCTATGTTATCGCTTGACAGCGTCTGTCTCATTTTATTTTTTGCTCTTCTGGATTTTTTGGCATACCAGCAACTTGATGTTATATGGCCAGCTTTACCACAATTCTAACAGATTTTTTTTTCTTTCTGGACAGGTAAAACCTTATCCAGTGTAAGTTTCTGCAAATGTAACACGGACCTGGCGGTGAATTTTCTGGTCTTATAGTATGTTTGTCACAATATTTTCTTTTCTTCCTTTCTGGGGAGTGGCATTTTGATCTGTTCATAATTTTTTTTATATGAGAGACTCCCAACTCCTCAATATTCCTTGAGTCACTTTTTACTGATACTACCCTCTGGCAGTCTTCTGCTAATTTTTGGAGGGTTAAACCTGGCTCATTTTCTAGTTTTGTTAAAACTTGACATCTAACTTCTACGTCTTCAGCTGAGACCAGACCTTGAGCAAAAATTAGGCATTTAAAGTCATCAGCAGATAATTCCATTAGTTTGAAATCATTAACGTATTTATTTACTGTAGCAGCAAATGTTAAATAGTCCTGCTGATCTTCTTTGAATAAATTAAGGCATTCCCATCTTTTATGAAAAAGTGATGTGTTTGGCCCAAATAATTCTGACAGTAGCTTGACTGTTTCTGAGAATTGCAGGTCTGTCATTTTTCTGAGGAGAATAAAATCAACAAACCTGCTGTGCTCTGCTGTACCTAACTTCCTTAGTAATAACCACACTTTCTTAGAATTTGGCCAATCATTACAGTTGACGTTAAATAAATCCTCATACCACCTATAATAAGCATCAAAGTTTTTTCGTCTTCCAGTATGTTGGGACGCCCACGCCTGTTCGGCTATAATGGACTATTCCATTACTATGTAAAGTAATGGTGGCATCTACGTAGGAGAGTCAGTCGTAGACTTCCGGTGATGACCCGGAAGTACCCATTGCTCATACTACGTCTTACGACGGTTGAGACGATTAACCTTTATTCTTGTATTGGATACTAATAACCTTTGTAAATACTATTTTCACAGAATACAACGATTAACCTATTCCTGTTGTTGAGTTATTTATTCTTACTCATGACATAACACAATACATACTCAAAAATTTCCATAGTGCTCCAGATAGCACTTTGAGAAAAAGCCGTATTGATCTCAGTTTGTTTGTCTTTTAATGATTTAAAAAGTAACTCTTCTATTTTATTTTGTCATTCCTCGGGCCTTTTAAAGAATTCTTCTTGCAAATCCATCTGTTGTTTATGACATATAAACATACAAACATATATCTCCATAAATAATTGTTGTTGCAATTGCTCATTACTTTTTTATTGTTGATCCAACTGAGTTTTCATTAGTTGAATTATCACTTTTTGTAAGTCTTCCATTTTTTTTTAAAACTCAACGCAACCAATTTTTCATAAACACGAGAGGAAAAACACTAATTGTAATTACAGTTTTTTTTTTCGTAAAACGTACGTCCAAAAAAAAGAGATAGGCTCAAAACAGATCTACTTACAGATTTTTCTCTGATGCCGTTCCGAACTTGTAGAGAATTTTTTTTTTTCAACACTTAATTTTTTCCTTCTCTTTTCTTTATTAGTTGCAGGTTATTTTAGATGGAGTAAATATTTTTCCTTTCTTGATGCTTCATGTTTTTTTGACTGATTATTCATGAGGTGGGGGGCATCCCTTGGTACTTGAAATCCACCTTCGACCGTTGATGTTTACACTTTCTGTATTTGTGAGTTGATATGTGGTGATAGTGGTCAAAGAGAAAAGGTTTCCTTTTCTTGCATAAATTCCTATATCTTTGTCGCTTGTTGATATAGCGACTAACTTGAAAAATCTTACTTTTCCTGTCCGTGTGAATTGTTCAAATCTTTCATCGCCATTTGATATAACGACTGGTCAAAGAAAAAGGTTTTCCTTCCCTGCATGAATTGTTTGAATCTTCGTCGCCAGTTGATATGGACCCGGTATGGGACCATAAAATAATAAGTCAACAGGGTGGTAGGTTCACGAACATATATTACGTCAAGAAGAAAATACAAAGAGATATAAAGGGGAAAGTAATTATAGCTTGCACTGAACTGAAGTTGTACAGGGAACCAGAGTCTCTGTCGCTCTTGCTCGCTCCACACGAGAGTCTCTCTCACTCCTGCACACATTCTTGAGAGTAATTAACTCTCGGTTAATATAGGCAAAGAAGAGTCCATTATTAAGTGGGTAACTCCCCATAACAATATATGTGTGTGCATATATATATATATATAGAGAGAGAGAGAGAGTCATTCATAGACAGTCCTGTTTTGCTGCATCACAGCTCAACAGTATGGTTAGACATCCATATATGATATATCACTCAATAAGTCCCAGGTCTGACATGTAGATGGCACCACAAATAAAAATCCATATAATTTTTATGGAGTACTAACCTTCAAATGGTACATGACAATTTGGGCTCAATCAGATAATTAGTTTACAAATTACAGCTATTTAAGTGAACCTACTGTGGCAAATTTTCAAAACAATGGAAAAATCTAAATTTAATGTGTTGATAAAGCATTGCTTTCTGATGGGAAAAATACTGTTCAAGCAAAGCAATAGCTTGATAAAAGTTATTCAGACTCTACTCTGTTATAAACAATGATTAAGAGGTGGTATGCTAACTTTAAACGCAGTCGTACAGGCACAAATGATGCAGAACACTCAGGTTGTCTAAAATTGCCAGTTGTCCTGGAAAATACCAAAAACTCCACAAACTCGTTTTGGCTGATCGTGAGTTAGCAGAGAAGTTGAGCATATCAGAAGGTAGTGTATTCACCATTTTGCATGAACATTTGTCAATGAGAATACTGTGTTCAAAGTGGGTGCTGCGTTTGCTCACAGTCAATGAAAAACAACACTGCATCAATAATTCACAGCATTGTTTGCAACTGTTTCAGTGCAAGAAGGTATTTTTGCATAAATATGTGACAATGAATGAAACATGGATACACCACTTCTCTCTGGAGTCAAATCTGCAGTCAGCTGAGCGGACAACAGGAGGTGAAAGCTGTCCAAAGCGACCAAAGCCACTAACATCAGCAGGCAAGGTTTTGGCTTCTGTATTTTGGGATGCACAAAGCATTTTGTTCATTAGTCACCATTAGTCACATCAATAGTGAACGTTATATATCATTATTGGTGTGTTTAGAGGAAGAAATTGCCAAAAAACGGCCACAAATGAAGAAGAAAAAGTGATCTTTCAGCAAGACAATACACCATGCCACAAGTTGATCGCAGCAATGGCGAAACTACATGAACTGCATTTAATTTTAAAAAAATTTAAGACCACTTAAAAATCTTTAAAAAGAATTTTTTTTTTACAGATAGATTTGAAACTCCTCCCACTTAAGGTTACCAATACTACAATCTAAATGGTTATGGAAACAAAGAGCTACATTCCAAACATTTTATTTAGAAATTTACATTTTTATAAAATGAGGCGATTTACACATGATCAAAATTATAAGACCAGGGGTATAAATTGTTAGATCTATGGTAATTCCAATGTTTTTAGTTCAGTTAGAAATTAGTAATCACTGCATAAAGGTGTTACCATGCCTAAAGCAAGCAAACTTACCGAAGTTGAGAATTCTCGAATTCCATAAGCAAAGTTTGTCACAGTGGGCAATCACAGCTAAGGTAAATTGCAGTAAAACTGTGATTTGCAACTTTCTAAAGAACAGTAAGAATTATGAAAAAGCAAAATCCTCTGGTAGGCCCCAAAAATTTCTCCTGCATTGAGTAGGAGAATAAGACAGGTTGTTATGAAAGATGGGGGACTTTATTCTAGTCAAATTAAGTCAGTCACAGATGCTGATTGCAGTCCCGTAACCATCAGATGACACTTAAGACAAAAAAACATGGTAAATAAAAAGCGTAAACAAATCCCTCAGCTGCTTCTACATCATAAGGTGGACCGCTTAAAGTTTGGTCGTGAATACCAAACATGGGACATTGAGAAATGGAAGAAAGTCCTGTTTTCTGATGAGAAAAAATTCAATTGAGATTATCCTGATGGCTTCCAACGATATTGGCATAACAAAAACATGCCTCCTGAAATTTTCTCCAGATGTCATAGTGGTGGAGGGTCCCTAATGGTATGGGGTGCCTTTTCTTACAGAGGAACGATGGAGCTCCAGGTAATGCAGGGTCATCAGACAGTGGCTGGTTATGTTAGCATGCTACAAAAAGCATCACTGATGATGGAGGGCCATCGTTTGTGTGTGGATGGATGGTTATTCCAACAGAATAATGCTGCAATCCACACTACAAAACGGACCTTGACCTTTTTACAAGAAAATGGGGTCCATCTCTTGGGACATCCTGTATGCTCACTGGACTTGAACCCAATTGAAAATGTTTGGGGATGGATGACAAGAGATGTTTATCAAAATGGCAAACAATATTCAACTAAAAATGAACTTCGTGAAGCCATCTTCAGAAACTGGAACAACATCCTCCGCACCTTAATGGAAACGCTTATTTCTAGCATGCCCGACAGAATTTTTGAAGTCATCAAAAGCAGTGGAGGTAGAACTCATTATTAAATTTGGTTGTTGAATGCTTTCATACACTTTTCATACACTTTTTGTACAATTTTGTAGAAGTTTTGTCTCTGGTCTTATAATTTTGATCATGTGTAAATTGCCTCATTGTATAAAAATGTAAATTTCTAAATAAAATGTTTGGAATGTAGCTTTTTGTTTCCATAACCTTTTAGATTGTAGTATTGGTAACCTTAAGTGGGAGGAGTTTAAAATCTATCCGTAAAAAAAAATTTCTTTTTAAAGATTTTTAAGTGGTCTTAAATTTTTGATCGGGAGTGTATATATGTATGTATATAAATGTAAATAATTTAAAGGTTATGTCTTCAGATTGTATAAATTGTTGACTCAATCTGCTGAGTTCAAATTCTGACCAAGTCTGTTTTTTTAGTTTGCACTCACTAATATCATTTATTTGGAAAAGTCATGAGTTCACGTTCCCCTATTTTTGGTTAAATAGCAATGAAAACTTAGTTATCTTGCTTTGGAAAGCAAGTGTAGGAAAACTCTGAATTCAAATCACTGAATACACTGGATTCTATAATTAATACTAAATTTTATAGTGGGCATTTTTGGTTTGAACCTGGAAAACATTACAGTTAATTCTAATTAAGAGATGAAAATGCTTGTCTAAAATTTTATTAGATAATGTTGTCACTGAAACTTTCATTAGATCTTCACTTCAACTTGTTAAAATTAAGGACAACATTTTGATCTTTCATTTTCTATTATGTGATATTTATTTTATTTAAAAAGGATTCATAAAATTTGTGAAAATACATGACATTAAAACAGACTTTAGAAGCAACCACAATCATTAATATTTCTGACATGTTACAAAATCTTTTTGCTTTTAATCCCTTATTATTTACACTATTTACATTTGGACTATTGTCCTCATCTTTGTTGTTGTTATCACAACATTTCAGACATTGTGCCCTCCATTGTGAAGGCCAGAGTACATAATTGCTGAAACTTTGTGATAACAACACCAACAAGAACAATAGTCCAAATGTAAATAGTATAAATAATGATAACTCCTCATCCCAGAAATTCAGACAGAAATTTAATCAATCTACTTTAAGTCTTTTCTATTCTGTTAATCTTTGTGTGAGAAAGTCTTTTGAATGGAACCCTATGCAGCTCTCTTGAAAGTGAAGAAGTCTTATTTCTGAAAATTGGTATCCCATTTCAGAAATGAACTTAAGACCTTTCAGACATTTGATTAATAAATTGGCAACACTGGGAAGCCATGTACTCATTTATAGATTGTCTAAAATCTGTTGAGTTTCTCATAGAAATCTTTCATAGAAAGAGAGGGCAACAACTAAATTATCTCAATGAATGTCTTGGTAATTCATACAGTGAACTAATTCAAGATATTTATTCCCTGAGTGAAACATTAACTTTCATTTCCCTCATCTATACAACTTAAAGAAAGCTGTTTTCTATTTACGGTATAATTGGGAGAAACTCAAGAGTTTTTATTTGTATTAATCCTACAAACAAAAATAAATACTTGGCAATCTGAGATTTTAAAATGAATTTTCATGATTTTGTTGACTTGTAAAATATTTAGTGACTCCTCCACATTCTTTAATGATTTTGCAGTTTTATTTTTTCTGAATTTTTTGAGAAGTTTTTTTTTTTATCAAAACACTGTGGTTGATTTGTTTGTTATATCACCTAAACCTCAAATCAGTGGTTAACTGGGGTAGTGTTGGACGCCCGCGCCTATTCAGCTATAATGGACTATTCCATTACTATGTAAAATAATGGTGGCATCTACATAAGAGAGTGTGCTGAGCAGCCGATCGACAAGTCAGTCGTAGACTTCCGGTGACGACCCGGAAGTACCCATTGCTGATACTACGTCTTACGACGGTTGAGACGATTAACCTTTATTCTTGTATTGGATACTAATAACCTTTGTAAATACTATTTTCACCGAATACAACTATAAACCTATTCCTGTTGTTGAGTTATTTATTCTTACTCACGACATAACAGGCAGGAAATTTTAATGCCTCCAAAACAAAACAGATCTCCTTTAATCATCATAGAGAAACTTTCCTGCCCTCCATCAGTATAGCTGATGCTAATCTCCTGGAGGGCAACACAATTTGCCTCTCTGGCCTTACTTTTCAATGGATCTCTAGTGGAGCAACTATATTGAATCAATAGCTGAATCTACTACCAATAAAGTTAGATCACTGTGTAATTCCAGAAAGTTTTTTTTTCTCAGAATCTATCATGGACATTTACAAATCTACCATTTATCTATGCATTGAATGCTATATCTGGTCGAGTGCTGTTGTTATTCGTCTTGAGCTTCTTGAGAAAATCCAAAGAAAGATCTGCAATGTAATCGGTCCTGACCTGGCATCTCGACTTTAGTCACTTTCTCATTGACATGACATGTCTTCCCTCAGTCTTTTGTGACAAATGCTCGGATGAGCTTTTTTTTCCCCTGGTGCCCTGACCATATGAATTTAAGAGTGCTACTCGTTGACATCCAGGTTCCACCTGTTTACCACTGAAATTGTTAAATGTAACTGCCAACAGTTTCTTTTCTCACTCTTCCCACATGTGGAACTCCCTTCCATTTACTTGCTTCACTGATAGCGACAATCTTCAAAAATTTAGATGCAATGCCAGTTGCCATCTTTTGTTTTCTTGAAACTCATTAATCTTTTTTTCTTTCCTCAGTACCCAGTCTTTTCTCTAACTGTAACTCCTTCATACTAGTGGCAGTCCTGTCTTGCTTTGGGGTGAAATAATAAAAAAAAGTCATAGGATAAAATCAAATTAACTGATAGCCAGATATGAATAATAATAGAATAGCAGTTGTCATTTTGTTTGATATTGACAGATCAACCAAAAATCTTTCAGAGAATCTTTGAATTCTAGATCATTTAGAAGAATCTTTGAATTCTAGATCATTTAGATGAAAGAGGAAAGTTTGGTTTAGTTGGTTTTGCTTAGTGGCATACCAAACCCTTACAGATTATTTAAAGCCAAAATTAAAATATAAATGACCTGTGATTTAGATTGTCATGTGATTTATTGAGCCTTTTTTTGCCTCAATTTACAAGTTTGCTTTTTCTTTTAATCTTATTTCAAATTTTTAATTTTAAAAAGTGTATTCAGTGTCTGATTTTAAGAGATAATCTCTCCTTCAAATTTATGGATTATTATTCTAAAATTCCAACATCCAAATCAGTTATATTAAATTTAGTATAAGCGGTAAGGAAATTGATCTTAGAAAAGGCTACATTTTTGGCAGTTTTACCAACCATCATGAGTTGCTTCTTCTCTTCTTTTTCTTCTATGTGCCATGCTTCTTCAAACTGGACGTGATCATGGCCTTCCACATCTTCCTATCCCTTGCAGCTCTTGTCACCCCTACCAAACACTGCTCTGCAATCCATCTGCCAAAGTTCATCAAGGATGTTATATGTTGCTTCTCCTGCCTTTTCTTTCCTCTGTCTCATGAGTTTTGGGATCTCCAAGCCCTCCTTCCTCATTACATGCCCCAGTAACTTCAGCTGTTTTTTCCTGATCTTAAGTATCAGTTACCTTTTCATTTCCATCCTCTTCAAAACTTTGTTATTTCTCACATATTCAGTCCATGGTATCCTCAGCATCCTTTTGTAGAACCACATTTTGGTTGCTTCAAGTTTTATTTAAATCTTTGATGAGATTGCCCAGCATTCACTGCCATATTGAAGAACAGACATCACATAGCAATCCAGTACTCTCTTTTTTGTTTCCAACGAAGTCTTTGTCTCTCAGTACTTTACTCAGTTTCTGGAATATGTCCTTGGCCATGCCAATATGCCTTTGGATCTAAGTGTCACACTTTCTGTTATCTGTTAAAACATTTACAAGGTATTTACGTTTCTGTACCTGCTCGATTTTAATATCCCCAGCCTATAGTTTTTACTGATGACCATGCATTCAGTTTTCTTGTAGTTTATATGTAGTCCTTTCTTTCTACTTTCTCTAACTACTTCCTGTTGGAAGTCTTGTAGTTTCCTAAACAAAAATCTAAAATATTGACATAAGAACTCAAGTCCTTTCCTTAAATAGCCTCATCAGATCGACACTTTTATGTGGTACCACACCCATTGAGAAATATGTAAATTGTCAGCTATATTAGATCCACCTTTTCAGAACAAATATTAAAAATAAACGTGATTAATCATTCACTAGGTTATTAAACCTACAATATGAAAATAGATGAAATGTTGTTTGGAAATTTTTGTCTAGAAATTTACTGCCTATATTTACTGTTTATTTATTTTTGTTTTTTGCAGTAAAAGTTGAAGATAATCTGCTGTTGGAGGTACACAGTTTTATTAGGGCTTTAAAAACAGATATTTTAAAAGTATATAATTCATCATATAAATTCTTTGAATGCGCCAAGATGAATTTTCAGTGATATTTTCCTGGCTTCATTAAAAACATTGGGATTTTTAACATTAGACACTTTCTGACAGTTAACCCTGCTTGTGTTGATCAAGTAAAAGCTTAAGTGTTTATTTTTTTCCATTTTAGTGATTAATTATATAAAATCATATATAAAACAAAGTGGAAAGAAAAGAGTTTGGACACCATAAAGTGACAAATGGAAAAATATAAGAACAAAATGCCTAATCCATTATCACTCTTCACTCTACAGTGCCAATCGAGGAAAAAACCTAAATATGTGCACATTGATTAAAAAAGGAAAAATTATTGGGTAGTCATATGCTTTGTCCTCAATTTACTCTGAAGAGGTGGGAATGAAAGCTAGTTTGCATTTTTTATTGGCATATTTTTTGATCAACCACTATTGGAGTAGATAGACTAGACTAAACTATCGCCCAGTGCACACTCCACCCACATCTATTGAACGGGTGAAGAGGCTCATCCCTTGTTTCCTGTTTAGGATGCGGTTTCCGGTTTTCTCTTTTCCAATCTTTTCACTCTTTTCTTTATTTTTTTCAATTGGAGTAGATAGACTAAACTATCGCCTGGTTCACACTCCACTCACATCTATTGAACAGGTGAAGAGGCTCATCCCTTGTTTCCTGGTTTGGATGTGGTTTCCGGCTTTCTCTTTTCCAATCTTTTTACTCTTATGTAGCTCCCTGCGCATCAGTAGCATTATCGCCTTGCTTGGGATGATATGATTAAAAAAAAAAGTAAGTATATTTTTCTTATCCTTGCACTTTTTCACACTTTGTTTTCTATGTTATTAAATAAATATATATATATGTTATTGTATATATTTAAAGATATTATAAAAAATATCCATTTTTAAGGCTCTTGTAAAAATGTTGTTTTCCAATTCTACTGAAAGAATAATTTGTTTCTGGCATAAGCCTATATTGTATTGTTTGAAAATGCACATGTTTAAATTGTTAATATGGTACTTTCCATAAGCAAAGCCCCTAATTGGGTCAAATTGATTTATTTTTGTTGTGTCCCAATTAACCAAAACTTGCAATATATGTCATACACACATCTGGGAATCTTTACCATAACTTCTGAATTGAATATCTCAGTTTCAAATTTAACACTTGTTGTACATGTACTTAATCTAAAACTGAAAACATACAATTGGGAAAAACAAAATATTCAATACTATCCAAAGAAAAAATCAAGTTTGTTACACTATTTATCTTCATATTTAGAAAGTACTGTCTTGAAAATTACATCACATATCAGTTTCATTTTTAAAATACTAAATATGAACAAACAAAACACATTTATATAACATAATAAAAGTTATATTTGAAACAAGACAGAACGGTAATAATACTAATTCATAAAACGAGTAAACTACCAACTGAGGAGATTATAAATTTATAGTCGGTGGTTCTGAATAACTGTAGGTCTTCCTTTTCTTTTGTTGACTAAATGTTCACTAAAAATAAGGTGCACGAGCCACTCAAGGTAGGGGTTACTAAATGAGCTTGTTGTCTGAACATGATGAAGATGTGTGCAGATTATGTTGATATGTAGGATAGATAATAGTTGACCTGACATTTAAGGAGATTAAGATTGTAATCGTCAAGGGAAGCATCTTCTCAAGAGTCTGTTCCACAAAATAGTGGCTCTTGGAAAGAGGCTATTCAAATGTAGCTTCCTTCATGCCAATGGAATGTGAAGGGAATGAAGATGGTCCACTCCTATGTATATGGCATGGATGTAAAGGTCCTAACTGGTGAGACTAGGAATGTAGTTTGTCGGAACATTTTCCATGGATACAGTGACAGAGCAGCGATATTGCAAATATTGCATCTGTATAAAAGTTCATTCTAAAATGCAGTTGTCAACTTTCTTGGAATGATGGTGTGGTCTATCAGTTGATGTTAACCATCATCATAGCATTTGTAGTGGATAATAAATTAATTAAATCAAGTTTCTTCTTCACTTTTACAATAATTCACAATGGTGTGTGAAATCCTGGTTTTCCCAAATAGAAAAAGGATTGACCATCTGCTTAACTAAAGAGTCAAAGTGGAAACCAGATTTTGCAAGTAGATGTTAAAATGATTTTTGACCAATGGGAGTGACTTACAAAACTTGAGGATTTAGAGATCCAGTGCTAAATTAAAAAAAGACTATGTAAATGACCTAATGGGAGCTGGCCAGATGAAAGACAACACTAAAATGTAACTTTCAACTTCAAGTGACTGGACCTTGTCCTATTTCTCTTTCTCCTTATCTCTTTCAACAATTACTACTAGAACATTTTGTATGAACTCTACCCTTAGCCTCTTAATCATATTTCTAATTGAACATTAACTTCTACAACTTATGTTATTCCTCCTTTTAATAAATTTCTATTTTAAACATTTGAATTGTATATTTTATTATTCCACTCTTCTACACTAACATACATATTCCATCCTGCCAACAACCAACCTTCTGATGATGATGATTCTACATAAATCCTGTAAGCTGTAGGGAGTTTGGTTAAGTCTGACACAAGGCCGAATCAAAGAAACATTAACCAGCTCTCTATGCTACACTGGTGATCCCAACGTCCAAAATCCAGCAAGGAAAATGCTGTGGAAAAATTCTTACTACCTACACATTAACCATAATACTAAAAACTATAATGCTCATTCTACAAATCTTTGAGATAGAATGGTTAAAGTTTATTTTAAATTTAAAGTTCACAGAGCCACTGGAAAAGAGCTAAAACATGCATGACTGGTTTAATATATTACAAGTTGAGGGAATAAGGCTTGTTAGTTAACTGTCCTTAATCTGGTATTGCACAAAAGATACACTATTTACATTATTTGAACTATTGTCCACATCTTTATTGCCATTGTTATGACATTTTGACCATTGTATGCTATGGCCTTCTTTAGATGTTAGGAATTTCAAACTGAACCATTTATTACAATCATTGGGGCATATTATTTTGATTCCATGTACAATGCCACTTCCAGCAGTGTTATGGTGGAACACACCTATTCCTCAGATAATGGACTTTCTCTCCTATATTAATAAAAGTTAACAGGAAGTTAACTCAAGAAGTTCTTGGAAAGTTCAGAGGAGTTCTTAGGAGTTCTTTAGAGTTCTATTGAAGTTCAGTAGAACTATTAGTTAGTTCCAGTTAAACTAAGGCAGTTGATATTAGTTGGCAGTTCACCAAATACTAAGGAGTCAGCTTACAGTGGAAGATTACAAAGTTCTTAATGTAGAGAGCTGGTTAACATTTTGGGTGCGTTAAGTTGATTAACAACCGACATAGCATGATTATAACTTTGAAAGTAGAAAACTACTCCACAACAGACAGCCATGAAGTTATCTAACTTTTACTTAACTCTCTAAGTTAATTTTTCACCACTACTGTAGCCTGGTATTGAACTCACAACTCCTTGGGTCAAGTCACTGGAACTAACCAATGTTTATATCCACTGGGTCATATGCCCTTGAGGACATCAGCCTATAAAGTGTTCAGTTCAAAACTTGTAGCATATGAAGAAGGCCATAAAATACAATGGCCAAAACATTGTAATAATAGCAATAAAAATGAGGACAATAGTCCAAACAATATAAATATTGTAAATACTACCTCATCTCAGAACTATAAATTCTGTTAAAAAATATCCAGCAATGCTGCAAGCAAGAGTATAATAACGGCAAGAAAATTCCAGATATTACTCAGAAAGTGTTGATAGAAGATCTTCAACTATCAGAGATGAAATCTAGACCTCAAACTCTGTTGTGATCCTGTAAAACATAAAATTGTTCATGCTAATTGATGTAATGAATAGGTAACGAATATACATACACCTTGGTTCCCACTCACTGGAATGTGATTGGCTGGTGTCAGCCATAAATATAGACTAAAGCAAGAATGTCCAGAGATTGATTTGTCTTCCACTAGAGGTCTACAGATCTTTGGCTAGAGATCCACAGGTCTACCACTAATGACTACACCTACATCTCAGAATACTGCATATGATGCATACCATCATTATGTCTATGTACTAGATTGTACTGCCTGGTTATATTTCCCTAAACCACTTAACTACCTCAAATGATATATATATATCCCTTTCTGGGACATATTACTAATCATCCCAGTATTTTGAAGATTGGTTCTGAAGAGTGGTCCAAAAGAAAAGAAATCTGACAATAAACTAAAGCTGACATGATGTCCAAGCAAAACTTGTAAACTAACATCCAAAGAAACTAAACCAAAGACATAGAAAATAGAGATGTAAATAAAAATATGAAAAATAACATACAAAAAAAAAAATATTTGCTTATTAAAGATTAAGAAGAAAGCCTTAATGATAAGAAATATTCAAATTAAAAATTTTACTTATACAGTATGTGATGGGGAAATTGTTGCTATTTTATATTTTAATATTTTTGATTTTGTCAACTGCACGATATGGTAGGGTCAGTTGAAAAAAAGAGCACCATGGCACAATTCACTCTGCCAGAAATTTGAAAACAGCATGCTGTACTACTTAGAATTCATGCTGGAAGCTCCAATACGATCATTTCACAGTGTTTGGGTGTCAATCTGAGGACAGTAGAGAGAATTCAGAAAGAGTTTAATGGTGATTTTTTTTTAATCATATCACCCCAAGCAAGACAGTAATGCCACTGATGCACAGGGGGATACTTAAGAGTAAAAAGTTCGGAAAAGAGAAAGCCGGAAACCACATCCTAAACAGGGAACAACAAATGAGCCTCTTCACCTCTTCAAAAGATGTGGGTGGAATGTAAACCGGGCAATAGTTTAGTCTATCTACTCCAATTGAGAAAAAAAAAAAGCAAAAAAGAAAAGAGTAAGAAGATTGGAAAAAAGAAAGCCGGAAATCATGTCCTAAACAGAGAACAAGGGATGAGCCTCTTCACCTGTTCAATAGATGTGGGTGGAGTGTAAACCGGGCGATAGTTTAGTCTATCTACTCCAATTGATTATGACGATGTTTAAAATGATTGCTAGTGATGGCAACATGATACCTCCATTCATCTTCACACAGGGTCTCTGACTCAGTTAGTTCTACCCTGAGTCAAGAGAGTGGCTGCTGGAAAACCCTGTATCTGGCAACAGGACTCTGCACACCATGACACATGAGCAGGAGAGCCCAATCATGGCTGTCAGACAATTTCTGCAGCCACATTACCCTTTACATCATCCCACTTAACTCCACAGACTGCACACCTTTGGATATTATGTGTGAGGCTCAGTTGAGCAAGGGATCAACAAAACTCCTTGTAGCATCAAAGATGAATTAAAGCCAAGGATTATGGCAGCATCCCCAAACTTAAACAATGAGAGCATCCAGAAGAGATGCAGGAGATCCTGAAGTTGTCTGGAGGCTGTTGTTGAAGCCAATAGCCATTTTATTGAATAAACTAGCAGTATAGCCCGGCGTTGCTCGGGTGTGATGAAAGCTTTAAAACTAATCCATGGTCCTGGAGCTCAGACTATTTGGACGTTGGCACAAAAGACTAAAAAGCAATAGTTGTTTCCAGTTAAAGTGAAACCGTAGACTGAAAGAAAAATGAATGGATGTAAGTCAAATTTTTATTTTCTGGTATCGATATCAAATAAGTTTTTATGGTCGTAAACTGAATTTTGAAGGCTAAATAAGTCCTCTGAGTAAATGATATCATGGCTGAGACTAAGAACTACAATTATACCTACTTAGAGCCAAACCCGAAGCAAAAACTAAAATAAAAGGGCTGAAAAAATTACAGAAATACAGGAAGATAAACAGACACACAGACAAACATCTTGCATTTATATATATATATATATATGAATATATACATATATATGCTCTTGATTTTTGCACTTTTGTAAGAACTGCAACCTTGAAACTTTTGAATATCGTTTTTTATGTCTTTGTCTATGAGTGTATCAAATTTGATTAAAATCGGACCACTCCTTCTATAACCCTATTTTTTCAATTATTGATATTTATAGAGGGTACCTTGACACAAAACCTAGCTAAAAACACTTGCAGATGCTTATAGTGCAACTGTATAAATTTTCAAGAAAATTGGTTTGGCCGTTTCGGACTCTATAGTTAATGGACACAAACGCACAAAGAGAAATTTCCATTTATAAATAAGTTTAGATTAACTCCTTAGTATTTCAAAAGATTTTTGTATAATTTTGTTAAATATACCAGTTAAAATGAGATGTCAGTGTGATTTTCATTTTGCCTAATTCAGATGAAGATTTATACATCACACTCTGTACTTAAAAAAATATGCTTGGTGTTAAAATTAATTTCAAGTCCTGATAAAAAATAATGCGGATACTTCAGAGTAGATGCAATATTTTTGGTTACTTTAGATCTTATAACTTGATAGATCACAAGGGAAATATATCATCTGACCAACTTAAGGAAAGAATATTTACTTACCGTATAAATAACAGAAATATTAAAATTGTTGCTTTTCTCATAGTAGCATTCAGTTTTTCCATTTAATGGCTACTGGAATATCATATTAGTTAGTGAATTCTCTTGTGTCTATCAGTCAAAGACAAGGGAATTTTAAATATATATGCATGTCTTACCCCACCTCCTTTTTTAAAAATCAATATTTGACTTCTTTTGAAATTGTATATTATGAGTTAGAATAATAGCTGAATAAACAGTAATATTAGCCCACAAGAAACATGGGCAATCCATTGAAAGGAGGAATTTTATTTTTATAAACCAGGTGTCTTCAGTTCAAATGAAGGAAATTGATAAAATACAAATAAATAAAATGTAATTTTAATAGATGAAGGTAATTAAAACAAAAACGAATAAAAAAATAGGTCTCATCTATAAAAGGTGATGTAACATGAAGAGTTTTTTCTTTAAATATAATTCTTGATATATTTGCATGAGCTAAAATGTTTGGTTGGTTTTTGGCTTGCGTGAGATGTGCGTTATGGTGCAGTGGATATCAGCTCGGAACAAGAAATCGGGGAGCCGAGTTCAAATTCCAGTTGAATTCATTGCATTCACTTACGCGCAAATACCATTGGGAAAGGTATTAATCCATCTCTTCCTTCCAGTTATGGGTTAAATAACAGGACAGATTGGGTTCTATAGCCTTGGTTGGCAACCAGTCTACCGCAGAAAGCAATGGCAACCTACTGCGGGATAATCTTCTGCCCAGTCAGTTATGTCTCTTTCGAGACATGATCGCCCAAGCGTGTTTCATGTATGGCATTTAACTGACTGACTGAGATGGTTATATATTTCCAACAAATGCCAGATGCCAGAATAAATAAAAATAGGATTTTAAAAGCTGATTTTCAAGGCACACATATTGCCCTCACTTTGATGGTTAGCATATCAACACCCGTTTCTTTTCATTCAACCTTCTCACATATTAAGTTTAGTTTAGAGAATATCATAAACATCGTTAATAAGAGTTTAAGCTTATGTGTGAAAAATATCTAGATGCTGGATAAATCCTCCCCAATCCCTTTTTACCAAAGTCACGAAGTTCATAGCACAAAGTTTCCAAACATATAAAGATAGGAAGGCTTAAGAAAAAGCTAATAATGCTCGATGAAAAAAATTAAAGGTGGGTGGAGAGAGTGAGAGAGGTGAAAGTAAGATAGAGAGAAAAGAAAAAAAGAGAGGAAGAATGTGAGTGAAATCAAATGAAAAAGGAATTAAAGTGTGAGTGAGAAAATTAAGAAATGTGAGAGAATAGAAAAGAGAGAAAGTAAAAGAGGTAGACAAGAAAAAAATAGAAAAGGAAGTTGGGTGTGACCCGAAAAAGAAAAAAAGAAAGAAAATCAACCTAGAATGAAAATAACGATGTTAATAAAAATTATAAAAAGAAAGGGAAAACAAAAAAGCAAAAAAACGATGGTGAAAGAAAAAAATAAAAAGAAATAAGTCGTTAAAAAAACAGGAAAAAGAAATTAAGGATAAGACAAATTAGAAAATGAAATAAAAAGCAAAGAAATATAGGAAAGGGAAAAAGAGGGAAAAAAAGTAGCTGACAGAAGGATTATAATTCAAAATTAAAGGTGAAGGAAAGCAGGAAGTGTATAGGAGAGAGAAAGAGAAAAAAAGTGAAGAGTAAACAAAACAAAAAAAGGAAAGAAAGAAAAACAAAGAATGTGAAATTTAAAGAGAGAGTTGGAGGAAAGGCAAAGTAGTAAGAGAGAGAGAGAGGAAAAAACCGGATGTCGAAATTAATATGAGATAAGAATGCCAGTTCTAGTTTTAAAGCCAGAATGGCAGTAAGGGTTAAGACCTTGTTCCCAGTTACCAATAATGATAGCCAGCCTGTCATAGTTTCTTGTATGGCATGGAACAAGCAGCCAAAATACAAAAATTAGGAGAAGAGGAAGTGTTGATTAATCCTGTAGATAAATTATATAAGTATATAAAATAAATAAAAGTGTCAGACTTTTCTAAGCAGCTTTTGTTTTTGGAAAAACTGCTATTTCCGTTCAATACTTTTCCGGAAATATCAATATATATATATATATATATATATATAGACTGTTAAATATAAGAGACAATGAATGTCTATTATGTTTAATCATGAGCCATTCTAAACATCATATTTTGGCTTTAATTTCAGGTGAAAACAAAAACAAAAATTCTCCAACATTTGGATACTTTTTGGTTTTGTCTAAGCTTTCGGCTCACATGAGCCATCTTCAGAGAGGTTGCAAGTATGTTAACATAAATACATTCACCATCAAAGACGATTTTATCTTATGTTGACATAAAACTTTACTAAGCAATGATAACAGTTACCAAATATTAAACGCAGTTTGTAAATTTGTAATGCGGTTCTATGACGTCACGCCACGTGAGAGCTTGAAATGTTAACAGAACCATATATTTAAATGCAATGTAATGTGTTATGACCAGATTTAAACATGATTTTATTAAGTGTGGCTTGTTTGGATTTAATGTAGATAGCCTCCAAAGAAACTTAATAAAAAATTATCCAAATGTTGGAGAATTTTGTCTTTATTTTCATCTGAAATTAAAGCCGAAATACAATGTTTAGAACAGCTCATGATTAAACATAGCAGACATTCATTGTATCTTACATTTAACAGTGTATGTTTAGAAAATTATCTGCTGCCTCAATACACTAAATAAGTATATATATATATATATATATATATATATATATATATAGGGTGGCCTCTGGAAGACTGAATGATATAATGCGCTACTGAGTACCTTATAGTAGTAAAGTTTGGACCATTTGAATTTTGAATAGAAACATTTTTAAATTTAATTTTAGTGTCTTCTGAAACAATGTTCTAATGATGACTAGTAGAAGCTGAGAGATCCTCAAGGGCACTTTACCATATAGCTTCGATCGCTGCATTAGTGCACACAGTGAACTTAGGAGCTCTTCCTGGAAGATCGCTGATTGATCCAGTTCTTTCAAACCAGACAGATAGATTCCAAACCATGTTATTGCTCAGAGATAATCTGACATTAAAATATTACTAGTGTTTTCTGAGTTTAACTGATCTTTAACTCGCTTAGAAAAACTCAATGAGTTTTACTCATTGCTTGACATCATGTAGCCATTTTAATTTCCAAAAGATGTTCTATTGTTGTATAATACCTTGGTTGGTGTGGAATAATGCTGGGGCTCATTCATGATTTCTAGCAAAAATGATAAAATTTTGTCAAGAAGTGTATTTTGCACTGGGTGACACAGGTGTTGGTTAGATTTTGTTTTGACAAGTTAGGGTTAAAAAACCAGTACCCGAGACAGAATGCACCAAACATACCAGGTGTCAATGAATTAAGTATTTAAGTGACATCAATGTTGTATTTAGAGGCCATTTAGCAGTTAGAGAGTCAAATTGTGTTGTGGACAGAAGGGACTGGCCTTCTGGCTTGTCCACTTCGTATGTGTGTGTGTTCTGATCCATGCCAAATCACTCATTTCACAATACAGTAAAACTCACCAAAGAGAAGATGAATGAAATAAAAGATATAACTGAATATTTTTATTTATAAATAAAGTGTTGCAGTTTGTCATTTTGATGAGGGTCTAGTATATTTCATCATTTATCAGTGAAGAAGACGACATTTGGTTCGAGCAGATTCTCACTAAATTGTTACAAGCATTTATAGGAGAAAAATACCAACATTTTGGTCCCAGCATTGTTTCTGAAGAGAAGAAAGAGAAGCAGTTTATTCCCCAACAACTTGATTCAGAATTATTTTCATATAAGAAGTATATACCCTTCAAAGATGGTATATAACACTATAAGCTGCAGAAAGAAAAATTAAACAAAAAGGATTGAATATAAAAATGTTATGACTTTTTCAAACTCTTCAGTTTTTCAGGAACTACCCTATATATATATATATATATATATATATATATATAAAACGGATGATTATTGGAGTGAGCTGTAATGGTCAAATGCAAAATAAGTAACAGAACTGTCCAACAAACAGAACTGACAAGAAAAAGGAACAAAAAGAACAGGACAAAGAAATAATATAAAGCAAGCAAACAATATATTCAAGGCAAAGCAACAGCAATATGGCAAAATGTTCACAGACTAAGAATTGGTTTTGACACACAAAAGAAAGTTCAGACAAGCATATGTAGCATCCTGACTTCAAGACAAAACAAACCAGGACTGAGTCAAATGAAACCAATAACTGGTCCATTTTATTTGCTAGGAAAAAAAAATTCCAGCATGCATTTGGTGCTTCTGCCTATAAAATTGGGAGGGGATAGAGTTTTGAACTCATTCCCATGCAGATTGAAACCAACACCAATGTAAACATCCTAAATTCCAAGAATATTGCCAATTAAAGTTTCTTCAAATTTAATAATACACTGAAAATTAAGAAAATTATTAATTCTTAAACAAGACAATATCCATTCACATCCTGCAAAGTTGAATAATGCTCACCTTCTTCCAAAAACTGACACTCTTATACTGAATGATATCATTTTACATATAGCAATAAGCGGCGTTGAAGAAAAAGAGAAATAACCATGACATTCTATACGTACATGCACGCACACACAGATAGACTATGAAAAAAACAACAACCTTACACCAATGAAAAGTGCATATATATAAAAAAAAGAAATATAAAACAGTCAATTGCTGATACCCCTGATGAGTAGATGGAGTGATTGCTGCAGACATCATCTACGAAAGTCTGAAGTCAGAATACTGAAGGGAACACTAGTTAGCTAAAAGACAAATTTTATATTTTTATTAATTCTGCATATGTGTGTATGTAGAGAGAAAGAGAGATTAATTAAATAGCAGAACCAAGACAAGCCCACACCAGGCCTACCTTAAGTCAATCAAAAGAGTGTCTAAAAGTCTAGATCAAAGAGTGAGAATACATTCTAACAAAATTTAGTGTGTGTATACATATATATATATATATATATATGAAATTTTTGGTGTGCCGGGGTATTTCCTGGGTGTATATAGTTCACCTTCTACTTTCCATGTATTGGAGTTATTTCAATATCAGTTAATAATTATTGGAGTAGATAGACTAAACTAAACTATCGCCCGGTTCACACTCTACCCACATCTATTGAACAGGTGAAGAGGCTCATCCCTTGTTCCCTGTTTAGGATGCGGTTTCCGGTTTACTCTTTTCCAATCTTTTCACTCTTTTCTTTTTTTTCAATTGGAGTAGATAGACTAAACTATCGCCCGGTTCACACTCCACCCACATCTATTGAACAGGTGAAGAGGCTCATTTGTTGTTCCCTGTTTAGGATGTGGTTTCTGGCTTTCTCTTTTCTATTCTTTTTACCCTTATGTAGCCCCCTGTTCATCAGTGGCGTTATCACCTTGCTTTGGGTGATATGATTAAAAAAAAAACAAAAAAAAAACTAGTAATTTTCTTTTAAAATTTGTCCTTTGTCTGTTTCTTCCACTCAACTGACAGGAAATCAAGTTATGTTTTAAGCCAAACAGGCAAAAAGACACATGGTCATTTTTGAAGGCACGTGTAAACTTGTATCCACACACACATTGTCTAACTATAAGCAAGTCCAAATTTCTCTCTCTCTCTTTATATATATATATATATATATATATATATATATGTGTGTGTGTGTGTGTGTGTGTGTGTGCATAAGCAGCACTCATATAAGTATATTTTAAAATCTATTTTGTGTCTAACAGTTAAAGTAAATCTTAAAGAAAATATAGAATTTTTTTAATCAGCAACTAATCATTGGCTTGTACTCAGGTTACTTAAATTGTTTATGTTTGATCTAATAAATTGAAAAGAAAGACATTTTAACATAGCTAAACAAGTTGAATTGTTTGAATTCTTGAATGTCGTGGAAAATAATTAAGGTATAGTTGAAGAAGCACTAGACTGAAGGCGCCCAACACCCGAAGAGATCAACAGTGGAATAAGCAAAGATCTACATAATCTCAATGACCAAACTGGTGGAGGAGGGCAGCACAAGGTGAGCAAATGATGTAACCAAGGTGGACCTTGACAGACAAAACATCTGACATCCCGATTCAACCAGGTTTGCCAAATCTCACCTGTCTCAATCCTCTTTGAGCCACAAAGGAGACACACAAGTGTATGTGCTTCTCCATCATGCAGGGTTGTCCACCAAAATTCACATGAATGCCCTTATTAAACTCATTTTAATTCGCTGCCATCTCCCACACCCCATTTTGGGAGAGAAAAAAAATAGGAAGAATGGATGATGATCCCAATGATTGGATGGGAGCAGGTGCTGGCAATAAAAAAAGTATAATATATCATATTTACTAACTTCTTGTTTAATTTTACATTTTACTTTTTGTTTTGGGGAAACACACCTATTTCTCAGATAATGGACTCTCCCTCCTATATTAATAAAAGTTAACATTAAGTTAATGAGAGAAGTTCATAGGAGTTCTTTAGAGTTCTATTGGAGTTCAGTAGAACTACTAGGCAGTTGATATTAGTTGGCAGTTAGCCAAATACTAAGGAGTCAGTTTTCAGTGGAAGATTTCCAAATTCCTAACATTTTGGGTGTGTAAAGTCGATTAGCAACTGACATAGCCCGATTCAGTGCAAAAACTACTCCACAACACTTTTCTTCTCTTTCGAGTTGTTTAAGCCACTCTAACATCAGTAATGAATTTCTAAAATCTAAAAATTAAAGTACAGTTGCTTATGCTGATAAAGATGTATGCCCTGATGCAGTGGATATCAGCTCAGAATGAGAAATTGGAGAGCCGATTTCAAATTTTAATTTAAGTTAATGCATTCACTTACATACAAATACCTTTGGGAAGGGTATTAATCTATCTTTTCTCTTTCAAGCTATGGGTTAAATAGCAGGACAGATTAGATTCTACAGCCTAGGTTAGCAACCAGTCTACCTCTCCCAGAGAATAAAGGGGTTTGCACAGAGTCAACACACTTACATGTAAAAAAAGAAGTTAAAGAAGCATAACCGCCTCATTGATGGTTAGGGACTGTTGATGGCCTATGCTCTACTGGGAGCAATGGAGATATGCAGGTATGCAGATATGCAGGTGGTGTAATAGTTATGCAGATATGCAGGTGGTGTAACAGTTATGCAGATATGCAGGTGGTGTAATAGTTATGCAGATATGCAGGTGGTGTAACAGTTATGCAGATATGCAGGTGGTGTAATAGTTATGCAGATATGCAGGTGGTGTAATAGTTATGCAGATATGCAGGTGGTGTAACAGTTATGCAGATATGCAGGTGGTGTAACAGTTATGCAGATATGCAGGTGGTGTAACAGTTATGCAGATATGCAGGTGGTGTAATACTTATGCAGATATGCAGGTGGTGTAATAGTTATGCAGATATGCAGGTGGTGTAATAGTTATGCAGATATGCAGGTGGTGTAATAGTTATGCAGATATGCAGGTGGTGTAATAGTTATGCAGATATGCAGGTGGTGTAATAGTTATGCAGATATGCAGGTGGTGTAATAGTTATGCAGATATGCAGGTGGTGTAACAGTTATGCAGATATGCAGGTGGTGTAACAGTTATGCAGATATGCAGGTGGTGTAATACTTATGCAGATATGCAGGTGGTGTAATAGTTATGCAGATATGCAGGTGGTGTAATAGTTATGCAGATATGCAGGTGGTGTAATAGTTATGCAGATATGCAGGTGGTGTAACAGTTATGCAGATATGCAGGTGGTGTAATAGTTAAAGGCTTGAAATGAGAAATCAGCTCTTACGTGTAACAATAAAGTGTTGTTTCTCTAGATCAATCTATGTGAAGAAGGATTTGAGTCAGTTGTGTCGCTCATCATCCATAATTAATCACTACATATCAAATCAATGCATCAGTCTTTTGATGCTGGCCTATCTATGCAATGGAAGAGCTGTTGTTCACTTGATGTCTGTTGCAATAAGTATGAAAATTTCCTTTTTTTTTTAAGTGGTTTATTAGCGTTATTTAGTTTTTAGCAAAAGAAACAGCCTAACGTGCATCTTACAAACTGAAGACACTAAAAATCAGACTAATACAACAATTTAAATATCTGAGAAGTGTTTAACAGAAGAAGGAAAGTGTGACACTCAAATCTGAATGTACATTGGGAGAGCAAAAGTTGCCTGCTAAAAGTTAAGCAAAGAATTAAGAAGTAAAAATGTTTTATTAGTGCTGTGGACCTAGAATAGGTCCGGAAGAAAACACGACTCGAATATTAGTGAAATAGATATATATTTACAAAAAACAAATACAACAGTGTTACACATCAGACTGACTGCTAAGTGTCGACCGGGGATGCTCAACCAACTCAACTCCTCATTCAATCGTCCGACTTGAGACATAATCTCCCGGTATTTATAATCATGAAAAGAGTTCATTATAGTACAAAAGGATAGGTCCCATAACAATTAGGTATGAAGAAAAGTGTACTGAACAGTTATATATTATCAATAATTCTAAAAGGCAATGAATTCTGAACAATCTCTTCAAAGATGAAGAAGAGATTTGAAACAAAAATTTGGTTTTACGAAACAATACTGAGAATATCATGGACAAAATATGAGGAACAATAAAGTTTTAAAGAAAATGCAAACAAAAGGGGCACTTATATTTACCATCAGAAAGAGAGAGTTGAAATTTCTAGGGCACATAATAAAGGAAAAAGGCTTGGAAAATTTGGTCCTCACCGAATCGACTGAAGGCAAGAGAAATAGAGGAAAACAACACATAAGCTACATAGCAAGCTTGAGTAAACAGATGGCAGTAGAAAGTTTAGGAGAGAGAATAAAAAGACAAAATTTATTCGGAGCTATGACAGGAAAACCGTGGAGAGCCATTATTGTTAGTCTCCTGGCGAGATAAAGAAGAAAAGGATTGACTTTGCTAGAAAATTTTTTTTGTATCATATGAAGTATGAATGAACAAATGTAACTACTGTAAGGACAATAAAATTTTAAATGTAGAGGAAGAATCTTATGTTTGTATAAGTGTGTGTGTGTGCCATGTGTATTAAAAAACACTAGACATGTATTATAAATGTAAGTATATGTATGCAAAAATAAAATGTATCTAGCATCTTTAAACTATAGACAGATTAAGTAAGCTTACATGTCAGTAACGTTAATATGTGTGTGAATGACAAAAACAAAATATATTTCTATTAAAATTGTAGCAAAATAATGTACATATGTGTCAAGTGTTGGAACAATTTTTTTTAAAATAAAATGAGAGAATCATGTATGAATATATGTTAAAATACTAAATATTCATATATTAAAATTTTTAAGATACCATAATTAAGTAATATAAATAATATATAAATATTAAAACATACATATAAAATTAATGATATATATTACCATATTATATCATTACAATATTACAATTAAACAATATAAATAACAATTTATACGAGTATATAATAAAATATAATAATAATAATCATCATCATAATAATAATAATCATAATAATCATAATAATCATAATAATAATCATAATCATAATAATCATAATAATCATAATAATAATAATAATAATGCATTACAAGTAAACTTTTTCCATTTTGTCTTACAATTTCCTCAATACTGTTCTTGATATATAAAAAGATATATTGTTATCTCATATGTGGTGTTTTCTTATAATTCTCACTTTGCACGTTCTTTGATGGTACTGGGTAGCAGAAATGTGTACTCAGTTAATAGTCATTGGTACTGAGTTATTCAACTAATATGTTTCATGCTATTTCTGTTCACTATAGTTTAAATATGCTAGATACATTTTATTTTTGCATACATATACTTGCATTTATAATAAATGTCTAGTGTTTTTTAATAAACATGGCACACAGTTATACAAACATAAGTTTTTTCCTATACATTTAAAATTTTTAAATGTAGAGGAATATTTTAAATTAAAATATTCATCCATTGCTTTATTACATGTGACACATATCTGACCAATGAAATCAAACTTCAATCAATATACTGTCTCTTTGGATTTTTAAAAGATGTTTAAAAATTTTTAAAAATATTTTAAATCTCTGAAAAAGCTTGTTAAAGTGAAACATGCTAGATTAAAGACACTTTTTTTTACCTGTTCTTTACTTATTCTATTCATTTTATATATATATATATATATATACACTACCGGCCATAATTATTAAGCCACCCCAGTTTTTTAAAATAAGTGATGTATTTCATATTATTTTTAGTATTTATTGCCACGTGGATAATTCTAAATGAAAATAGAATGGTTCTTTTGTTATTATTACTTTGCAAAATTTTACAAGTCAGCTAGGAAACCTTAGCTTTGGCCAGCCAATAAGCAGAAGAGACTAGCATGGAGAAGAGAGCACAAAAACTGGACACCAGAACAATTCATTTGATGCACATGTTATTGTGCATTATTAAAAAAAGAACAATTCAATTTTCCTTTAGAATTATTCACTTGGCAATCAATACTGAAAATAGTATAAAATACATAATTTTTTTTTAAAACTGGGGTAGCCTAATAATTATGGCCGGTAGTGCACATGATAAAATATATAGTTTCAGGAATGCTATATTTATAGAATAAAATGGTTCAATATCCAGGATAGAGTGTGTGTAAATATAAGCAGTGTGGAATATCTGTTTCATACTAGGACACAATCTTCAGGCCATCTATCAATCTCTCTACAAGGTCTGTCTGAAAAGTAATGCGACTTGTGTCACAAACAATTATTTCAATTTCAAACAACAAACTACATATTTCACCTCACAACAAATCTAATTTTTCATTCTTCTTTGTCATGCTTCTGGAAAGATTCTTCATGGATGCCCATCAGATTTGTCATTATGGCCCTCTTGATTGCTTCCAAGCCTTCAAAACAGGTCTACTGTATGATCTCGGTTAATTTGAGGAAAAAAAAATTCACTCTGATTAATATCAGATGAATAAAGATGTTGGTCCAGTTTGGTAAGGTTTTTTCTTGGACAGAAACTGCTGGGTGCTAAGAGTATTGTGAGCAAGTACCATTGTTCTAGTGAAGCAGCCATGATTTGCCCTGACATGAAAAGATGTAAAAAAAAAAATTAAATCCTTGCAGAAAGCTAAGATTCCAGCTATATACTTTGAAAATGTCGTGTTGGATGATAACACAATCCCTCTGTCACCCATAACTCACACAGTACACCCAGTCCAATTACTTTTCAGACATAATTTTTGGGGATGTGTGTATATATATATATATATATAAAAACACAGTGTGGTTGAAAAGTAACTCCCTATTTTATAATACTATTTATTTATTAACTATGATTTTTACAAGAAATGGTTAAGTCACTGTTGCCTCCTCAACAGGTGTTTACTCGTGCAACCAGATTGGCAACTGGGTCCCACCCATTCACAGTCAGGTTAGCCAAATGCAGACGACAATTCTACTCCTGGAGCTTCTTCTCTCGCACTTTCCGCCTGTGGAACTCGCTCACATATTCTTGCTTTCCTGACGGCTACAACCTCCAGGAATTTAAATGCAATGTGAATACTCATCTATTAACCACTTGACTATAGTTCTTTCCCCAACCTGTATATCCTTTCCTTTCTCTCCACCTTTGAAACTGTCATCACACCTGCATTCTTATCTTTCTATTGCTCCTTTCTGACTGGTTCGTCTTCCTCTTCACTCTCTTCTAATTAATCTTTTTACACTTATGTAGCACCCTACATATCAGTGGCATTACCGCCTTGCTCGGGGAGAAATGATTAAAAAAAAAAGAAGAAAAAAACTTACTTTGGTATAGTAAACTTGCTGTATGAACCAATCCCAAAGAAAAAGTCATGGATTCTTGAGTCATGACTCCTGGCTAGTTACTTATACATAAAATAGGGAGTTACTTTTCAATTACTTTTTATATGCATATATAGATATATAAAATGGCTGGCTACTCATTTCAGAGTACACCTGTTTGGTAGGTGAGCTAGCCAATCCCTGTTGAAGACATCCTGGAGGCACATCCATGTCTCTTCAGTCTGTGGTTTTTATGTCAACTATGCTGAATGAGCCTTAAGTAAAGTTTCGGGAAGACTTAAGTTAATCTGGCATGATCAACATTTTGAAAAGGCTAGTAAAATTAAACCTGCAGTCATGATTACTTCATACTAGTATAACTATTGATGGCTTCCAAATATTTCCATCTACCAAGTGTGGCATGAATATTTACCCATTATTTAAACATACCAATTCTGGCATGACGTGGCTTCCCTGTGCCTCTTCTATAAATACTTTCATGGCTTCTGCTCCAACAAACTTAGATCACTGGTGCCCCCTTGGTACGAATTTGCACAAGATACTAGATTAGCAACTATGTCCCACCTTTTTACAGTGAAACCGATAAAATGTAACTGCAATTTCTACTCCAACAACTTCTTTTCTTGCACTTCCCGCCTGTGGAATTCCCTTCCACATACTTGCTTCCCCGACAGCTACAATCTCCAGGAGTTTAAATGTAAGGTCAATAGACACCTCACAATACACTAACACACATCTATTCTCTCAAACACTCTTCCCAGCTACACCCTTACCCGTCTATCACCCTCCTTCTGACTTTTCCTATATCTAACCACTCTTTCTCACCACCTTCCCCTATGTAACCCCCGGCACAATAATGGCAGTGGAATGCCTTGCTTGGGGTGAAATGATTAAAAAAATTCATAAAAATATTTTCAAATTTTGTATAAGACTTCCAACATGATTTCTTTTTTTTATTTTAATAGTTCAATTAAATATGGCAGCTTAAATAAGACATGATAATATTGTTACATGGAAATGGCTGATATGACAAAGCTTCAAGAGGAACAAACAACCTCACAAATTACAATTCAGAAAGAAACTGTTCTGTTCATATTAGGAAAGTCACCAAAGCTGTAAAGAAAAAGATGAAGAGAAAGCTATCCCGAAGCATGAGGAAGATGTCAAAAATCTTGGATATTTTTTTTTTATAATCATATCTTCTCAAGCAAGGCATTTTACTGCCACTGTTGAGCAGGGGGTTTCATAGGACGAAAGTTATGAGAAAGAGTGAGAGGTTATAGGGGGTGTCAGAAAGTGGGTAAGAGAAGGAAGAGAATACTGATGAGAGTAGTGTGGATGGAGAAAGGAGCATGAGAGAGAGGATGCAGGTTAGTGAGATAGGAGATGACTATTGATGTTACATTTAAATTTCTGAAGAGTGTAGCTGTCGGGGAAGCAAGTAAATGGAAGGGAATTCCACAGAATTTTGAATAAGAAGATTTATGAAAGACTACACCTTTGTACAAATTAATTGAAACAAAATGAATAATGTCTTTGTTGGATCTTTCACACTTTTCCTGATCATGTTTATGTCATCTCTTTGTATTGTTTTTCTCTTTTGCCTGAATTTTCTTTTACATTTTGGACCAATGGATCTAGTTTGTTTCTTCACCTTGAGGAAGTGACTGACTGTTGAAAGGCTGACACTAACAATATCTATGATCTCTCTGTTAGGCTTGCCAGTGTGTTTGTGCAGTGTTACAAGTTTTGTATGCTTCCTTGGAGTAATGTTCCTCACAGACAATGGCCATAGGACAACTAATTTACAGTTAAGACAATAATGTCTTGGCATGAATAAATCACAGATCGTGCAATAATTTTCAAGGCCAAACAAATTTCATCCTATACTCTAAAAATAGATTTATTTTGCTGCACACCACTGCAAATGGCTAATGAAGAAATCACAGACCATGCAATAATTTTCAAGGCCAAACAAATTTCATCCTATACTCTAAAAATAGATTTATTTTGCTGCACACCACTGCAAATGGCTAATGAAGAAATCACAGACTGTGCAATAATTTTCAAGGCCAAACAAATTTCATCCTATACTCTAAAAATAGATTTATTTTGCTGCACACCACTGCAAATGGCTAATGAAGAAATCACAGACCGTGCAATAATTTTCAAGGCCAAACAAATTTCATCCTATACTCTAAAAATAGATTTATTTTGCTGCACACCACTGCAAATGGCTAATGAAGAAATCACAGACCGTGCAATAATTTTCAAGGCCAAACAAATTTCATCCTATACTCTAAAAATAGATTTATTTTGCTGCACACCACTGCAAATGGCTAATCTGAGGAAAAAACAGAAATCAATTACACCCTGTCACTCTAGTATTGTGAAAAAAAGGTAACTAAGCAGTTGTAATAATGCAAAAGTGTGTATATAAGATTTAAAGATGACAGCTGTTCTCCAGTGCCTTCAAACAAAAACAGGCTGGCAGAGAGAAAGAACTTTTGGAGAAGATGCAAGGTTTTTCTTTAGGCAGACAAGTTTTTCACTGCAGTAGCTGTGGTCAATGAGCAAAACAGCAGGGTTTATACCACTTCACCATAAACATTTCTGAAGATCTCAGAACACACTTCAAATGAAAGAAGCCAACTAGTCTCATGGTTTAGGGTTCTGTTGCTTCTGATGATTCGAAAATCATCTTTAGTATTCATTGAAGAAGTAGTGGAAATAAATAGCAGAGTTTACCAGCAAATGTTGGAGAAAGATGTGTTATCCAGCCACATTTGAAAGTCACTGTCTTCACTAAAGATGAAGCTCTTGTACACATAGCCAATTTGACACAGAATTGGTGCAAAAGACACTTCCATGGATTTTTCTGACAGGTCAATTTGGCTTCCATCAATTCCTGATGTTGATCCTGAAAGACACTCTTATGATGAAGAGGTACAATTTGAGTGATGTGGTATTGAAGAAGTCATATACTTAAGTTGAGAAAAAAATAAGGGCTATGGTGAAAGCAATGAAGGATCATTTTGAATTTTAATGGTATGTAAAATATTGTCAATAAATATAACAATCAATGTGTAAACTTTCATTAAGTATAATCTAAAATTTTTTATTTTATTATAAAATGAATAATCGGTAAATGTATATTCAGCACCCAGTACTCAATTTCACTTTCAATGATTGAATCAACTCATGATATGGTTTTGAAGTATTTTCCAATCATACCATCCAAGGTAGTACCCAGCCAAATCAAACATATTGTGATTCAAACAGGGATATCATGGTCAGAAAGCAAATGTTTTACCACTT